>JAJEJO010048131.1:499490-545784 GCA_020662805.1 Glaucomys volans
TGCAGGGCTCCACCATCTCTGGCTGACATTCCCTGCAGGGCTCCACCGTCTCTGGCTGGCATTCCCTGCAGGGCTCCACCGTCTCTGGCTGGCATTCCCTCCAGGGCTCCACCGTCTCTGGCTGACATTCCCTCCAGGGCTCCACCGTCTCTGGCTGGCATTCCCTCCAGGGCTCCACCGTCTCTGACTGACTCCACAGACTCAGACCCTGAGGACGCACAAGCTGACTGCCAGGTTCCCAGCACAGACCTGTTTCCTGAGATTTTCTCTGTGCACACCTCAGTCGTCCCTTGATGCCTGGGCTTCCCCCAAGTTTCAAGTCTATTGTGGCCGCTGTCCGTAGAGAGATACCTGGCTGGTACCTTCCTTCCATTTCCCAACCTTTCTGTACAAGTCCCTGAAAGCCTGTCAATTAGCTTTTATTTCAATCCCACACCAGCGCTGCCTCTTAGTGTGGCCATATTTTCTGAACCCCAAATCATGATTCATTACCGGTCCATGTCGAGATAAAGAATAGTTTACGTGGAGACTGGAGAAGCTGGGCCTTTGGTTGGCAAATCCCTTGGGTCCACAGCCAAGACCATGTTTTTGGAGCCTGATGGCTGCATTCCTGTGTCCCAGGCTCTGGGCTCCACATACAGGCCCTCGCTGCTCTCCAAGGGGCTTTGGCAGAAATGCCGGTCCTGGCCTGGGAAAGGCCATGGGAAGTGCCTGGCCCCTCACCTTCCTCCAGGGAGCAGGTGGGAGCAGTAGTCCCAGCCCTCCGTGCAGCTGGGGACAACCCTGTGAGACTGACCCGCTGGACATGAGCTACAAGTGCCCTCAGCAGAGAACAAGGAGCCTCACCCCAGGTCTCATTTCAGGCCTGCCATCAGATGCTGGAGGCAGCAGGTCGGGGGCACCATTCAAAGGCAGTAGGAAAACAGCCCGGGAGGAGCCGGAGGCTGGGAGCCTCCTCAGGCCATTCTTCCGGCAGGGCAGCAGCTGGACTCCTGCCAGTGCAGGTGCGTGGCAGCCTTCCCTCCCGACTGCTTAACTGAGTGCACCATTAGTTGCAGCCAAATGTAGCCAAGGCCAACTCTTGGTCACACAAGGGGTCCAGGGTCAGAGTCTGGGGGACTCCATGCCACACAGCCCAGGTGCATCCATCTTCAGTGAGTGTGCTCGACCACATGCTGGCTCCTAATACTGGGGGCTCAGGAACTGTGGGAACCTCGTCAGTTCCCCCTGCTCCCCAGTGGTCCTGTGGGCTCAGCTTCCCCTAAGGACATGAGGTCACGCCCCATCACTGCTGGAGGAGGTACGTGCACCAGGCCAGCTGGGTTCAGGTCGGCAGCAGCTCCCTTGTCCCTCTCCCGAGGCTGTGGCATCCACGTGTATGTCCCCCCAGTAAGTGCCTCTTTTCTAAAAGAGAGAAATCCAGTTTCCAGTTTCCTTGGAAGACCCCTTGGCACCTTTCCAGAAACCCTGCAGAGGCCCAGAGGCAAGCAAAGGCCTCACTGGTGGTCTCCCTGGGCCCTCAGAGGTTGGCCGCCATTTACCTGCACTGGGCCGCATCAGGGTGCTGAGCTGAGGAGGCCTGGCATTTCGTCCCTGAGAGGCTGGGCACCACCGTTTCTACCCGAAGGCTGGCGAGGCGCCTGTTCACAGCACAAGTGTCCTCTCCATATGGACCCTCAGGAGAAATGAGCCCAGAGCTGAGTTATAGGAAGAAATGCCCCTCTGAGGGATCAGTCAAGCCCTCTCAGGAGCACCAGGACTCACCATGCAAGTTGTCAGGGAGGGTCAGGACACACCGCCCCCAAACCTGGCCCTTGGTACCTGGGAAGGCAACAGGCCTCTCACCTTCCCCTGGCCCCTTCTGCCCTGAAGCAAGCACAGACCCTGAAGGCCACTCTCTGGTTTCCTCCGTGCTTCACACTCATGGTCAAGGTCGACCATGAGTCGCTGATGTGTGATGAGGAGGAAAGGAATATCCTCCCAAAGAGACGCAGAGAAGACTGAGCAAACAGGACAGCCCAGCCCCGCCCTCCACCTCCCATGCCGCGTCAGACCCAAGCGCAAGGACGCACCGGGTGCCTGGGTCGGTGGCCCTCCGTTGGGTCTCCCACATCACACAAGACAGAGGGAGAGGACGCCTCTGCAGTTCTCCTCACTCCGCCTGGTTCCAGGGCTCCAGCAGGACCCGCCGCAGGTGAGGACATGAAGTCTCCCCTGCATCCCGCATTCCCCGCGCGCTGGCCTGAACGACGCTCGGCACTCCGAGCGCCACCAGCTCCTCCGGCCCCTACTTTCCCCTCACTCTGCTTACAGGTGAAATTCGGTGCTGCTGAAACCAGAGCCTGGAGTGACAGCTCGAGCTGGCAAAGCCGGGCCTGCAGCCTACACCCACGGCTGAGCCGCAGCCCGACGCGGGGCTCTGCCACCTTCCCACCGGCTTCCGGCTCTCTGGGGTCTCATCTCACAGACTAAGGAACGGGAGGACAGAAGACAAGAACAGAAGAAGGACTTGCTCAAGTACGAAAAACAAAAACACAGAGAGGAGCCAGAAGCACACAGCCCCACAGCCGGTCCAGGGGTTTATATAGCACCCGGCTCAACGCCATTGGTCCAAACTTATGCCAATCAAAATCGCCAGCCACTGGCTAGCCTTGCGTTCAGGCCTGCCCCACTTTTGCTTTCTCTCCGCTCATGGGGAAGCGGGAGGTTGAGTGGTGAGATGGTGGATGCTGGGGTTCTGGCTGCTGCACTGCAGGTGGGCACCCCCAACTGGCCTCCACCCTAGCTTGCCAGACCTCAAGCCGGGGCCACCATGGCAGGCTCCACCCTCAGCCATGCTTGCCACCGGTGCTCCAGCCCTCCAGGCCTGCTCTCCACAGCCCCACTGCTGTGTCACCACGTCTGCTCATTAGGGATCAGCGGGCTGCCTGCCTGGCCTGGGGCCAGGGAGCCATGTCAAGGCTTCTGTTTAGGAGGCTATCTGAAGGCCAGCTCTTGTGGTAAAGGGTGGTTTGTGAATAAACAAACCCCAGTGCCGCACGTGGATGCTGGCTTCTCCATCCCCAGCTTCCCAGACCTATGCTGGCCGCATGCGCTGTCCAGTCCTATGGGCAGAGACAGTGTCCACTGCCCAGGCCAACTGAAGCAGCATCAACTGAGTCCTAAACCTAGGCGAGGAAATCCAAGGCCCCCTCTCACAAAGGAAGGTGACACAGGCTTCCTCGGGTGAATTAGGGATTTGACAGGCAATTTCTTCTCAGTCAAGCCATCGGGGACATAGCTTGGCAGCCAGGGTCCCAGGCAGGCCTCCCTCTCTTCTCAGTGGAAGGCTGCTGACACTCGGGGCTCCAGCCATCAGGACCAGGGTTGAAGTGGAGCTGGCCCAGACAGGATCGTCGCCGTCTTGAGCCCAGAGAGGCTGGCAGCATCACCTGCCAGGTAGCCCTGTCACTGAAGTGGCTTTCAAAATGAATGACCGTGACTTGGGATTTTAAGAATCCATCCAAATGTTAAGCAGGAGGTTATAGTTGGATATGAGCAGTCGCCAAAAGCCCCCATGCTAATTAACGCAGGAGGAGAAACTGCGATTATGAGAGCCGTGGCCTCATCGGTGGGTGGGTCCACCCTGCACTGATCATTGGAATCGGTTACTGGGTGGCACCTGCGGGCAGGTTGGGCATGGCGGGAGGAACTGGGGGCGTGCCTTGGGTAGTGTGCATTCTGTCCCTTGCTCCATGGCAACCTTCCTCCACCACGCCCTTCTGTCGTGTCTGCCTGACCTCAGACCCAGAGCAGGGATGGCGCTGACCCTGGCTGAGACCCTGAGACTGAGCCACAATGAACCGTCCTGCCTCTAAAGCTGTTTTGGTTAAATATTTTTGTCACAGCAACAAAAAGCTGTGACCACCACAAGGAGAAAGAAGAGCACAGACCTTGTCCTGGTTCCCATCATCCACTTGTTGTTTCCAGAGCAGCTCACCTTTCCTCTGAAAACGGGGATCAAGTCATGTTGTAGGCATTCTGCTTCTCTCTTCCATGAGGGGTTTGCTGAGTGACTGAGACCGTGGACAGGATGTGGAAACATGGTTTGTTTTGACGAGCCACCTGCAGCTCTCTAAGTACCTTATTAGTAGAAGTTACCCAGGTCGCACATGGTGAAACCCGAGTTCCGAGGTGAAACTGGATTCTCCACGGAGCCTCTGATTCTGCTGGAGGGAGGGGCAGGATAAGATTGCCAGCTTCTGAAGGCAGAAGCCTCACAGCTGTCAGTGGTGAGCCATGCCCTCCGACGTCGCAGCTGAGAAGGGGTGAAGGGGAGGCAGGGTTTGCTGAAGAACAGAAGCAAGAGCAAAGCTCATCGTGCATGAGTGACCAGAAGGGACACTCTCCATTTGAGTGAGCTCATCCTGGGGTGTGTGGAGCACTTGGTCCAAACTTATGCTAACAAAGCTTTGGAAACGTGCTAATGCTATTGGTCAACTCTCAAGTCCCGACTTTCATTCGATCCTCCCCACTTCCATTTTCTCCCTGCAGGTCAGGAAGTGGGAGGTTGAGGTCACGGGATGGCCTGTGCTTGCAGGTTCCGAGCTGCACTGCTGCCCGGAGTGGACTTGTGCAGCAGGCATCCTGACGTGCACAGGCCTGGTTGCTGAAGGGTCACTGAAGGGTGTGACCTGGGCTCACAGCACCTGCAGACCCCCATGCCTGCACGCCAGGCTCCCTGTGGTTGTGGGATGTGCTTTGCGCCTGCACTCCAGCTCCCATGGGCCGCTGCTCTGCGCTGGGCTGCTGCTTCTCAGCTGAGACCTTGATCCTTGGGATGGGACATAGTTCCTCTTGGAAGTATTCCTCTGTGCTGGGACTCCAGGGGAGCTTGCTCTCCTCTCATTCCCTTAGCTGACTCCTCAGGCCTTGTGCACAGTGCGCCCTAGGAAATGCTGCCCTGAGCTCCTCCTCTGGAGTCCTGGGGTGGCCAGCCCTGCTCCTGGGTCCAAGCAGGTACTCCAGCACCCTGGGGAAGGAAGCTTTCTTTCACCACCCTGCCTCTCCTGCCAACTCCCCCGCCTTTTGAATCTGTGTGTGTGCAAAAGTTGCATCTCTTCAACTTACACAACGCTGCACATAAATCATCCTAATGATTTTGAAATTGCCATTCTTCTTGTTTCTTTTTTCCGTAGCCTGAATTTGGAAGCCACATAAGTGGAAGTGCCTGCCCTCTTACAGAAATGCAGATCATCGCCCTCCTGGCATCTCTCCTGGAAGGCACCAGCTGCTCCCTGCTCCACATGGGTGGCTGCGGAGCTGGTTTCCACAGCCCAGGACCAGCGCTGCACATCTTCCAGCTGAGAAGAGGCAGGCTTAGGTCCCCTGTCCTGTGGAGAAGGCTGGGCAAGAGTGTGAGCAACAGTCAGACTCGTGTCTGTACCTTCTTAGGGGGAAGAGATCATTGAGACGTTTCATAGCTCCCCACCGACTTGTGCCTACATAACCTACACCTAAAAATGACAAGGCCTTAAGGGGCCAATAATCTGGTGGTATTTGTGACAAAGAATCACACACATGAAAATCCACATGACCTGCTTCTGTGACGGTCCCTTCAGCAGACAGAGCCCTGATAAAACGCGAGGAAGCCACACAATTCCCTGAATGCCAGTCAGCCTCCTGTCACTGTGACAGATGCCTGAGATAATCCACATCAACCTACAAGGAGACAAGGTTTGTTCTGGAAGTTGCAGGTCATGGTAGGACGGCTCGTTGCTTGGGGCCTGGGAACTAGAGTCAGATCAAGGGAGACACAGAGCCCGGTGGTGATGAAAGTCCATCAGTAGGAGACCTGGGAGCTCAGACCTCAGGTGGTCACTGGGGTGAAGGGCTGCAGGGCACTGGGAGAGGAGTCCAGGTGTCTTTTTAGGGAGAAAATTGGAAGATTCTCTGGAGCTGGCCACTTGCCAGCCCAAAGCAACTAGCCAAGATGACCTGCACATCCAGCTAAGCAGCCTGGGGCTCAAGCAGGCCAGCATCCCCACGCAAGTACCAGGCAACATGACCAGGGGAGAACCAGGCAGCCTCAAAGACCATGGTGGGGACGAGCCGGTGGGGTGGACATGGGGCGGAGCTGACATCGTGTGATTGGGTGGGTAGTTGTGTTGACACCAGTTAGCTCATTCACTTTGGCCATTGGACGGCAGGCATGAGTGTACTGGCTAGAGTGCACTGAAGTCCAGGAGCCAGGAGGACCCCCTGGACACAGGGCTGCCATCTTGATGGTGGCTGAGGCATCTCCTATTCATTCATAGTCAATGAGCCATCTTGGTTACAGTATTTTTTGGATTAAGGATGTACAGTGGTCTTGCAATGAGCAGATCTCTCAGGGAAGTGTCTGGCACCTACTCCCCAGGCCCAGGAGGCTGGGTGCTCAGCAGTGGGTTGTGTCAGGAGGAGAGTATAAAGGCTACCAGCAGGACCTGGGGTTAGGGCCAAGTTCCTCCTTCCCCAAGAGGTCGGGTTCTGACCAGGTGTGACAACAGCCCTGAGGGGGCTGGAGGGGTCCTGTGGTCACGACTCCACGCAGATCGGCCAGGCTGGAGACAAGCCACCCTCAGCTGCAGAACGGAGAGTCAGAGTCCCGTTCCCACTTGGACACCCAAGGTGCCGCAACCTCCCCTGGAGCTGCACAGGCTCCGGCAGAAGGAAAGGGGGCTGTTCCCATGAGCCCGACACTGCTGGGAGGGGCTACGAGTGCCCGCCAGGTCCCGGGGCTGCGCCCTGGAGGCCTTGCCTCTGGCTGTGGTGGGTGGATGGGAGACAGAGCCCTTCTGAATGGAGAAGGCACGTAGTAAGGGGGAAGTGGGAG
Organism: Glaucomys volans; assembly: GCA_020662805.1. NCBI lineage: Eukaryota > Metazoa > Chordata > Mammalia > Rodentia > Sciuridae > Glaucomys > Glaucomys volans. The sequence continues at coordinate 506,344 of JAJEJO010048131.1, forward strand.
AGCTGGGCACGTCTAGAGGAGTGCTGAGGGTCGGGCTCCGCAGCTCTCAGCTCTGGTTTCCTTCCCAGCACGTGGGGATCGGGGGAGTGGGCAGGGGGGCACCATGCTGCCGTGTGGAGCTATGACCCGGGTTCCCAGGACCCTGCCCTCCTTGAGCCCCAAGCTCCCAGAGAGAAAGGAAAGGAATGTGAGCCACCGTGGCGCTTGCAGACATAGCGATCCTCCACATCAGGAAAGAGAGCCAAAGCAAAGAGGAGGGCGAGCACACAGGAGAAGAGGCCGCCCTGCATCGTGTGTGCCGGAGGGAATCCCAGTTAGGCCCTTATCGTGGGGGGATCCCAGCAGATCATCCTCTTCACCCCCGTATTCATTTGTTTTGTGAAAACCTTTTCTTCATAAAATGTGAGCCACAAGAAGACCGAGCTCTGCCCAGGTGGAGTCCCCAGGGGTTCTGCCCAGTGAAGTCTGAATAACTTGTGCATAAACTGCTCCATCATCAGGATGTGGGGGACCCGGGGACCGGAGCTAGATGCTGGAGGCCAGAGCCTAGTGAGCTGGGCTGGAAGGGGGTCAGAGGGAGGCGAATGCTGAAGAGAGGGGACGCCCAGGATCAGCAGGGGGGCTGGCATCTATTCTGCATGGAGGGAGTGACCCTGAGGACAGGCCATGCTGTACATCCCAGCCGGCAAGAGTGCCTGGCCATGTCCTCTCCGGGACGACCCCAGGGGATATAAGACTGGCAGCGTGGGACGGAGGAGCTGTGACTCCAGGCAAGTGGCTTTGTTCTAGTGGCCTCCCCATCCTCCCCAAAACCCAAGCACCTCTCCAGGGCCCCAGCCCCCTTCCCATCTCAGGGGGACCCGAGTGCAGTTAGGAGCCAGAAGCAAACTCAATTGGCCAGCAATTTGGGAGTTGCTCAGGGAAACCCAGGCCTAAACCTGGGGCCAGATCCATTCCATGGAACACAGGGAGGAAGCCGACCACTTCCTGTGCACGATCTTCCCAGCCCAGTGAGACCTGGGGTCCCCGGAACTCAGGACACCCAGGCTCAGGGAGTGGGGCGGCCCCAGGGTTGTCTCTGAATGAAGGTCGAGGGAGGCGGCCTCTTCTGGTGAGCCCCCTCTCACCTGTGCTGGGCCTCCTGCCAGTGCCACCAGCCCTCCCAGCATACCAGGGACCTCTGGGCCTTGACTTCCTGAAAGGTCCATTTCCAGGAGCCCCTCAGATCCAGGGGCACCAGGAGAGATGGCCACCTCCCTGCTTTCGCCATTCCAGAACCCCTCCTCTGTAACCCCAGAAATCTGCCCAGGAGAACCTTCACTCTGGGCTTTTCCAGAATCCCTACCACTGTGAACACTGACTTGTTTTCTATGCCATTTTTTCAAGATGTCCCCAGAGGTAATTAAAAATATGGTTCCCAAGTTCAAATACGAACAAGGCAGGGGAGTCACGTCAGTGGTGGAGTCACCAAGGCTGAGGGCAGAGCTTTCCAAGCTGTGCTCTCAACGTTCTCTGCTTGCAGGGTGGCTCCTGGGACCACCCCTCCCTCCCACCACGTGAGTTTACCTCCTCTTCAGTGTGACGCCCAGTGAGTGTGCCAGCAACAGGGTGGACTGGGGCTCACACTGGGGACGACAAGGAGCCCAACCCCATGGGGGACACCGAAATCTGTCCAAGGATCACAGTCAGCCCCCAGGCTATGGTTTGCACGTGTGGACTGAATTCCACAATGGCTGCACTTTTCCTCTCTCTAACTCCTGGATTGTGGCCTTGGCATCTTGACTTTGTAAGTCCTGCCGATGCGATGCCTGCGGGCTTTCAGAATGGCCTCCCTCAGCCTTCAAGGAGCGCAGTAGCCGATCTCAGCTACCTTGGGCTCCTCTGGCCACACCCCTCTCCCCAGCAACTGTGCGCAGGCCCACAGCCCTGAGGCCGCCTGCACCCCATCCTTCATCCCTTCCAGAGCCACCGAAGGAAGAGGAGGAGCAAGGAGCTAAGCTCTTCAGGCTGGGGATTTCCTCCCAGCCGCATCCCCACCTCATACCCTCAGGAGCCCTGCACAGCATGAGGCCACCTCCCAGGAGCAGCACCTCCTCCAGAGGGACAGGAGCTTTGTCTCCAGGGTAAAGGGGCAGAGGGAGGGTGTCTCGACAGGCTGGAGCCACGTCCTGCAGAGAAGGGATCCAGGATGCTGCTATTACGTGGGCGTCAGTCTCGCCTGCATTTTATTTAATACTGTTGGCTTAAGGCAGAAGGGGAGGGGCACACAGAGAAAACCATGCATGTGGATGGTCTCGGGCTGGGAAGGGGCCCTGTCCTCTCTCGCCCAGGGCGGTAGCAGCAACAGCGATCTCAGTTTTGGGATTGCTCTGTGACAGGTTGGCCACCTGCTGATGTAAGAATAGCCATTAAACACTCATCTCACCAGTGGCATCACTGGACAGGATTGGCTCAGCGTGCGTTTGCTGGGATCTTGCCGGGGTCCAGGCCTAGCACAAAGGGTCGTGGTGCTCTCTGGTGAATGGGATGGCTTCGGCCAGGTGGAGAACAAGGCAACACAGACTCAGTGATCTGAGGCTAAGTTCTGTTCTAACTTTATTTTTTTCCACACACCATTTTTATATGTTAGCTTCTAGCTTGAGTACAATATCTTGAGGCCACACAAAAGGAAACTGATGCAAACTACAAGACAATAGGCAAAACGTATTAGCAGATTAAATATTATCAGCTTTTCATAATATTTTAAGTATTCTTCTTCTATATAATCTTAAACTAATTTTACTTTCTATATTACTAGAAACATCATGCACAGAAGTCATTCTATGAGGAACATATAAGTTTACACTATGTGATTAATAACTAGGTTAACAGGAACAATAGGGAGTTTCTTTCTGAGCTTTCTCTGGATCATTGAATAACTGAGCTGCTTTAGGCCAATTAGGAGCGGTAGACCTCCTACTTTTGCCCAGTAAGCATTAGCCGGTCCTGCCCAAGAAAGCTGTTCAGAGCAACTAAACAAACACCAGCGTTTTACATATTTAAAATATTCTAAAAAGGGGAGATGAGCTTTCCAGGTACATTTTTCATTATAATATACTTGATGCCAACCAAGGTGTATTCTGCCAGTGGGAGATAAAGGGGATCTAGATCTAAGGAACCAGAAGTTGGTTTCCTAGGAGGATACCATAGTTTTCCATTAACCAATAAGCATGACCAAATGATGTCTGAATTGTTGGGACTATTTTTCTAGCCTTAATAACTTGTTTGTGATTTGTTTGTCTGGAGTTAAGGTGGGAACAACGTGTCTTTCTGCCCTAGGTCGTCTGGGAGAAGTCACCATCTGCAGTGTATTTAGCATAAGTTGCTGGAAATGAGATAGCATTCTTTCCAAGTTATCATCCCATCCCATACTTTTATCACCCCAGAACAAGGGCCTTTCTTGGTTATATCCAGTATGATTGATTCTTGTGTTTGATTCTTGTGTTCTAAATCCCCTAAGACCCTAGAATTCTCAAAAATCCAATATAATATTATTCCCAAGCATCGGCAAATTAAACAAGACAACAGGAAACAGCGGCCCCAATTCCCAGGAAGATGAGACCTTGCAAACATCTTTGTGACTCAGTGGAACCCTGTCAAGCACTGAGGGGAATTGAAGAGGGCACAGCAGGATCTCTCAAGAGTGGCAGCCAGAGGTGGCATCCTGATTGCTAGCAAGGTAGCTGCCTGGGATTCAGAAAGCAGGACCCCTCCCCATGCCTGTGTCTGTGCGTCACCTCTGTTCCCAGGAGGCTGTCCCCTGTAGCCATCAGGAGCTAGTTGATCCAGAAGAGATGGCCCTGTGGTGAGCAGCCTGGTGGAGGAGAGCCCTTCCTTCCACGAGGCTCCAGCCACGTGGGCAGCGTGGGGCCTCTGAGCCACGCAGGCCTGCAGAACACCCTCTGGGAGCAGCGCCACCCACCAAGACTGCCTGGATGGCTGCTGGTGGCCGCCTCCGACTTTCCCTCACCTTTAGGCTTCCTTCTTCGATCCTGTTGAACACATCAGCTTCTCTCTGTAGCAATGATTCCTTGAAGTTCTTTCCTGACAAGTGAGACCCTCTCCTGTGCTTTAACATGTGACACAATCCCTCCCTTGAACCACCTCAGGCCTGTGGTTCTGCCCGTGGGTGTGATACCCCAGGACCTGCTGGGATCCGTGAATGCTTCCGGGTGGAGAGGTCTCATCGTGTGCCACAATGGCTGGAAAATTGAGCAGCAGATAAACTGAACATCAGACGAATAGCAGCACACGGGTCAAACGACTCAGTTCTGCTCTCTGCTGCCTGGACTGACACCCAGTTTGAGAGGCGCTAGGAAGGCTTTAGTCTGCAGCAATCCCCAGACTGAGTCCAGCCATCTGCTGGACTTTACCTCTGGCCCAGCCGCAGGCTCCTGTGCACACACAGGCAGGACACGGGCAGGCCAGCTGGACAGCAGGGACAGAGGGCTGGATGGGGGCTGCTCCTTGCATCCTGGGCCCTGCGAGGGCAAAGAGGTTGGAGCCATGGGCTCAGGCCCGGTGCACACAGGCTCCAGCTGCAGGCCATCTCGGCGCAGTCCTGGGGCACATCCGGATGTGCCCGGGTCGGGGGACCCAGGAACGTACACTTGTATCATGCGATTCCAATGAAGGCAGCTTAAGAAACACTAAAGAATGGAGAGTCCAGAATTCGAGTCCTGAGTGGGATCTTGGGGAGCTGATTTTAATTTTAAATATAGTTTTAAACCTTAGCAAGAAAGGGCAGAACCCTTGGAAACAAGCTCTATGATATTATTGAAGGACACAAAACAAGAGCCACAGTGAGCTGGGAGGGTGTGTCGTATTGTCACCACTGAATGGACTGGGTGGAGCGCCGCAGAGCTGCGATGTCCAGGGCCAGTGTGAGCGCAGGCTTGGCTGAGGCCGGGAGGCCCCAGGAGCCTCCAGCCACGGTGTCCTCGGCTGCACGTCGGAATGCAGCTGGACTGTGAAGAGGGGACACCAGGCTCACCAGACACCCAGGCCTTCCCGGCACTTTCCAGACGGGGGTCTTCCCAGCACTCTCCCTTCAAGGCACATCCCTGCAGCCGCTGTTTCCTTGGGAAATCAAGGGGGAAGACGGAGGGGCTCTGTCCCGGGCCAGGCGCTGCCTCCCTGGCGCCCGCTGCTGTCCTGGTGGGAGTGGGTCCTGTGCCTGGGGCTGACCCCGGTGTGAGAAAGGCATGGGCCTTTCTTTGGACCCCAAGGCCTTAAGGGCAGTGTCATGGGATGGCAAAACCAGACCTGGTTGTGAAATGGAATTATAAAAACGTTATGGTAAGAAACAGTGCTGGGCTGGGGATGTAGCTCAGTGGGCAGAGCGCCTGCCTTGCGAGCCAAGGCCTGGGTTCAATCCCCAGCACCGCAAAAACCAAAAACAACAACAACAACAAAACCCAACGCTGGGGAGGGGTGGTTCCGCTCCCTCTCTCAGCCTGTCCCCAGGAGATCGCATTGACCCCAGGTCCCTACCTTTCCTTCTGGACTGTGCACAGCTGCCCAGGAGTCCGACGCTCCCTCTTGAAATGTAGCAGGTGCCTGTGGAAAGAGCAGGCGCCATGTCAGAGGCCCTGCACGGCCTGGGCCGAGGGATTAGGAAGAAAGCCCAGTGACGGGACGGGTCTGAGATGACCCCAAATACCCTCTAGCTGTCGTGGGAACTGTGGCTCAGGGCTCAGAACTTGGGGTCTGTTCTCTGGGCCCGCTGGGTAAAATGGAGTTTGGAGTTCTCTCCCCTCCAGTGCTGCTCGCGGCTTCTCCCCCTGATTCCCGCACAGTCAGACCCCATTCCCACTTGCACCGACCCGTTCCCAGTTCAGGCAGGTCGTTGCGTGTCTTTTTCATCATTACACAAGTGAAGCCTGTGTCTGAAGGAGAATGTTTAGACTATAAAGCCCGACCGTGGTCACAGCACCTAGAGACGCTACTGTGTGCGCGTGCGTGCGTGTGCGTGTGTGGTGCTGCGGATCAGACCTACGGCCGGGCACGGCTGGACAAGTGCTCTGCCCCGAGCAACACCAGCCCCAGGGACGCCCTCTCACGCTTAGGTAAGTACCTTCGAGATGCATAGATACAGAGGTGGCCAGGTATATAATCACGTTTGCAGCAGGTAAAAATAGACAAACAGCACACAGTGAATACTATATGGTAAAGCTTAATAGGGAGTCATGGGTAAATCTAAATAGGCAGATAGTAAAAAGTACATTGTATTGAAAATATAAATAGGTATCCAGCAGGCGTGTGACGTGTGCAGTAGTAATGATTTGGTACACATGCTGATTCTTTTTTATTTTGGCTTCAACACCTAACAACCAGATGAACTTTCAGTTCATCTAATCTAGTAGTTTCCGGATTTCAATCTTTTTTTAATTGATTCTTTTCAATTATACATGACAGTAGAACCCATTTGATATAATTAAGCAGCAGGGAATATATCTTTTCTTCACAATGTAGATTTACACGAGTCATATAATCTCACACATATATAGGACAATACCGTCCATCTCAGTCCACTCTCTTGCCTTCCCCCACCCCTTCCCATCCCATTTTCCTCTACACCATCCATACTTTCTTTTCTTGTCCCCCCATGACCACTTCCTATCCTCATTATGTATCAGCATCTACTGATCAGAGAAAACATTCGGCCTTTGATTTTTTGGGCTTGGCTTATTTCACTTAGCATGATATTCTCCAACTCCACCTATTTACCAGCAAATGCCATAATTTTATTCTTCTTTATGGCTGAGTAATATTCCATTGTGTATATATACCACAGTTTCTTTATCCATTCATGAATTGAAGGGCATCTCAGTTGGCTCCGAGCTATTGTGAATTGAGCAATCTATGAACATAGATGTGGCTACATCTCTATACTTTGCTGACTTTAAGACCTTTGGGTATAAACCAAGGAGTGGGATAGCTGGGTCAAATGGTGGGCCCATTCCAAGTTTTTTGAGGAATCTCCATACTGCTTTCCAGAGTGGCTGCACCAATTTGCAACTCCACCAACAATGTATGAGCATGCCTTTTCCCCCACATTCACACCAACACTAATTATTGCTTGTGTTCCTGATAATAGCCATTCTCATTGGAGTTAGATGAAATCTTAGAGTGGTTTTAATTTGCATTTCTCTAATTACTAGAGATGATGAGCACTTTTTCATATATTTGTTAATCACCTGTGTATCATCTTCTGTGAAGGGTCTACCCAGTTCCTTAGCCATTTACTGATTGGGTTCTTTGCATTTTTGGTGTAAAGTTTTTTAAGTCCTTTATAAACTTTGGAGAGCAGTGCTCTGTCTTAAGTGTGTGTGGAAAAGATTTTTTCCCACTCTGTAGGCTCTCCTTTCACATTGTTGATTGTTTCTTTTGCTGAGAAAAAGCTTTTTAGTTTGAATCCGTCCCATTTATTGATTCTTCCTTTTATTTCTTGTGCTCTGGGGGTCATGTTGAGGAAGTCTGGTCCTAAGCCAATATGAAGAAGATTCAGGCCTACTTCTTCTATTTGGTGAAGGGTCTCAGGTTTAATTCCTAGATCCTTGATCCATTTTGAGTTGAGTTTTGTACCTGGTGAGAGATAGGGGTTTAATTTCATTTTTTTGCATATGCGTTTCCAGTTTTGCCAGCACCATTTGTTGAAGTGGCTATCTTCCTCCATTGTATGTTTTTGGCACCTTTGTCTAGTATGAGATAACTGTACTTATGTGGGTTTGTCTCTGTGTCTTCTATTCTGTATCATTGGTCTATCTGTCTATTTTGGTGCCAATACCATGCTGTTTTTGTTACTATTGCTCTATAGTAGAGTTTAAGGTCTGGTATTATAATACCTCCTGCGTCATTCTTCCTGCCCAGGAGTGCTTTCGCTATTCTGAGCCTATTCTTCTTCCAGATGAATTTCATGATTGATTTTTCTATTTCTATGAGGAATGTCATTGGGATTTTTATTGGAATTGCATTAAATTTGTATTGCACCTTTGGAAGTATGGCCATTTTGATTATATTGATTCTGACTATCCAAGAACTTGGAAAATCTTTCCATCTTTTAAGGTCTTCCTTAATTTCTTTCTTTAATATTCTGTAGTTTTCACTGTAGAGGTTTTTCACCTCTTTTGTTAAATTGATTCCCCATTTTTTTTGAGGCTATTGTGAATGGAGTTGTTTTCCTCATTTCACTTTCAGATTATTCATCATTATGTAGATAAATGCATTAGATTTATGTGTGTTTGTATTATATACTGCTATTTTGCTGAATTCATTAATTAGGTCTAAAAGTTTCCTGGTGGAGTGTTTTGGATCCTCTAAATATAGGATCATGTCATCAGCAAATAGTGACAACTTGAGTTCTTCTTTTCCTATTCATATTCCTTTAATTTCTGTGGTCTGTCTAAATGCGCTGGCTAGTATTTCAAGCAGGATGTTGAATAGAAGTGGTGACAGTGGGCATCCCCGTCTTGTTCCAGTTTTTAAAGGGAATGCTTTCAGTTTTTCTCCATTAAGAATGATGTTGGCAGTGGGCTTAGCATAAATAGCCTTCACAATGTTCAGGTATGTTCCTATCATCCCTATTTTTTCTAGTTTTTGTTTTGAGCATGAAGGGGTGCTGTATTTTGTCAAATGCTTTCTCATCATCTATCAAAATAATCATATGATTCTTAACCTTAAGTCTATTGATGTGATAAATTACATTTATTGATTTCCTGATGTTGAACCAACCTTGCATCCCTGGGATAAACCCCACTTGATCAGGGTGCACTCTCTTATTAATATGTTTTTGTAAGCAATTTGCCAGAATTTTGTTGAGGGTTTTTGCATCTATATTCATCAGGGATATTGGTCTAAAGTTTTCTTTCCTAGATGTGTCTTTGCCTGGTTTTGGTATCAGAGTGATACTAGCTTCATAGAATGAATTTGGAAGGGTTCCCTCCTTTTCTATTTCATGAAATACTTTCAGGAGTATTGGTATAAGTTCTTTGAAGGTCTTGTAGAACTCAGCTGAGAATCCCTCTGGTCCAGGGCTTTTCTTGGTTGGTAGGCTTTTGATGACTTCTTCTATTTCATTCCTTGAAATTGTGTATGTCCTCCTGGTTCAGTTTGGGAGGATCATATATCTCTAGAAATTTGTTGATGTCTTCAGGATTTTCTATTTTATTGGAGTATAGATTTTCAAAGTAGCTTCTAATTATGTTTTGTATTTCAATGGTGTCTGTTGTGATATTTCCTTTTTCATCATGAATTTTAGTAACTTGAGTTTTCTCTCTCCTCTTTGTTACTGTGGCTAAGGGTTTATCTATTTTTTTTACTTTTTCAAAGAACCAACTTTTTGTTTTGTCAATTTTTTGAATTGTTTGTTTTGTTTCAACTTCATTGATTTCAGCTCTGATTTTAATTATTTCCTGTCTTCTCCTACTTTTGGTGTTGTTCTGTTCTTCTTTTTCTAGGATTTTGAGATATAAGTTTAGGTCATTTAGTTGTTGACATTTATTCTTTTCTTGAATGCGCTCAATACAATGAATTTTCCTCTTAGTACTGCTTCCATAGTGTCCCAGAGATTTTGATATGTTGTATCATCAATCTCATTTACCTCTAAGAAATTTTTTATCTCCTCCCTGATGTTTTCTGTTATCCATGCTTCATTCAATAGCATATTATTTAATCTCTAGGTGTTGCAGTAGTTTGTTTTTTATTTTGTCGTTGAGTTCTAATTTCATTCCATTATCATCCGATAGAATACAAGGTAGTATCTTTACTTTTTTGCATTTACTAAGGGCTGCTTTGTGGCATAGCATATGGTCTATTTTAGAGAAGGAGCCATGTGCTGCTGAGAAGAGCGTGTATTCATTTGTTGATGGAAGGAATACTCTATGTATGTCTGTTAAGTCTAAGTTATTGATTGCTTTATTGAGTTATATGTTTTCTTTGTTTAGTTTTTGTTTGGAAGATCTATCCAGTGGTGACAGTGGTGTGTTAAAGTCACCCGGAATTATTGTGTTGTGGTCTATTTGATTCCTGTAATTGAGAAGGATTTGTTTGATGTACATGGATGGGTCATTGTTTGGGGCATAAATATTTATGATCGTTATGTCTTCTTGATTTATGGTTCCCTTAAGCAGTATGAAATGACCTTCTTTATCCCTTCTTACTAACTTTGGCTAGAAGTCCACTTTATCTGATATAAGGATGGAAATCCCTGCTTTTTTACTGAGACCATGTGCATGGTATGTTTTTTTCCCCATCCTTCCACCTTTAGTCTGTGGATGTCCTTTTCTATGAGATGAGTCTCTTGAAGGCAGCATATTGTTGGGTCTTTCTTTTTAATCCAATCTGCCAGTCTATGTCTTTTGATTGACAAGTTTGGGCCATTAACGTTCAGGGTTATTATTGAGATATGATTTGTATTCTCAGTCATTTTGGCTTAGATTTGGTTTTTAACTTGACTTGGCTTCTTCTTTGATTGGCTTTTCCTCTAGGGTAGTTCCTCCCTTTGCTGATTTACATTGTTGTTTTTCGTTTCTTCTTCATAGAATATCTTGCTGAGTGTTCTGTAGCGCAGGCTTTCTATGTGTGAATTCCTTTAACTTTTGTTTGTCATGAAAAGATTTTATTTCATCTTCAAATCTGAAGGTTAGCTTTGCTGGATATAGGATTCTTGATTGGCAACCATGTTCTTTCAAAGATTAAAATATATTGTTCAAGGCCCTTCTAGCTTTTAGGACCTGGGCTGAGAAATCCGCTGATATCCGTATTGATTTTCCTCTATATGTGATCTGATGCTTTTTTCTTGCAGCCTTTAAAATCCTATCTTTATTTTGTACATTAGGCATTTTCATTATAATGTGTCTTGGTGTGAATCTGCTGTAATTTTGTGCATTTCGTGTTCTGTAAGCCTCCTGTAGTTGAATTTCCATTTCATTCTTTAGGTTTGGGAAATTTTATGATATTATTTCATTGAATAGGTTGTTCATTCCTTTGGTTTTTATCTCTGTGACTTCCTCAGTCCCAGTAATTCTTAAATTTGATCTTTTCATGATATCCCATAGTTCTTGGAGGTTTCGTTCATGATTTCTTACCATCTTCTCCATTTGGGCAACTTTATTTTCAAGATTCAATATTTTGTCTTCATTGTCTGAGGTTCTGTCTTCCAAGTGAACTAGTCTGTTGGTGATGCTTTCCACTGAGTTTTTTTATTTGGTTTATTGTTTCATTCATTTCAAGAATTTCTGTTTGGTTCTTTTTCAGAATCTCTATCTCTTTGTTGAGTTGATCTTTTGCTTCCTGCAGTTGCTCTTTCAACTACTTATTGGAATGGTCATTCATTGCCTGCATTGGCTCTCTTAACTCATCATTTGCTTCTCTGATCATTTTAATCATGTGTATTCTGAACTCCTTTTCTGACATTTCTTCTACCATGCTGTCATTGGGTTCTATTAGTGCAGATTCTTGGTTTGTTTGGAACACTTTCTTCCCTTGTTTTTTCATGTTGTTCATGTATCTTCCCCTCTAGCAATGCAGATCTGGGGTATTGCAGTTTCTGCCCTATAGGCTTAGAGTGACCCTATAGTTTTCCAAAACCTCTTCTTTAAGGGGGGAGATCAATATTAGCAGCACCAAGTACAGACAATATGCAGTCGTAAACCAAATAGCCCCTATGAAGACTATTGTTACATAGTTTTTTGTTACAATATTGTTACAGTATCATCATAATAAACAGAGAGGGTGAGTTCAATTGTTATCTACAGTACAACAGATTTGCAATGAGGACGGCAGTTTCTAATGGAGGACAAAGGATGGGGAGGGGTGTAGGATGTAACTCTTAATAGTGTGAGAAAAGAGTATGAAGACGTTCTAGATCATAGGAAAAGTGAAAGTGCAGTCAAAAGAAGTTGGTTGTTAGCATGAGAAAAGTGAGAAAAAGCCTTTGAGGAAACAGGTAAACAAAAGGAAAGTAGGGAGCAAGAAAAGTAAAGAAATAAAAACTTAAAAGTTGTCACAAAGTAGAAAAAAAAATCTACAGTGTAACAGTCATATCCTATTCACACCTCCCAGTCTTCAGTAGCCTGAGGCATGAGAGGTCCCTGACACTGAGCGTCCAGTCTCCAGCAGGCTCTCAGGAAGGGATCTGCCCCACCTAATGACAGTTTCCACTCCCAGGATCATCCAAGATGGCTGCACTGGCTTCCAAACGTGTTGGCAAATGGGGAGATGCAGCACAGGGTGTGAGCGGTGAGTCTGTGTGGGGTGCAGTTGGTCGGACTGGGGTCCCTGGAGGTGGGGTGCTGTCAGTCAGGCCAGGGGTCCTGGAGGCAGGGTGCTGTCAGTCAGGTCGGTAGTCCTGTAGCTCCTGGCTTTTTTTCCCAAAATGGTGGCAGCCACGTGTAACCAAACCTGGGGGTGCTGTGATGGTGAACTTCCAGGCAACAGCCGGCAGCTGGCGATCCACTGACAGTCTGCAGGCTCTGCAGGCTACTGGCGGATGATCAGCAGATGAACCTCGGTCGGTGGGTGATGGGTAGGTGAAAGGCAGGCGATGGCAGGCCAGAGGCAGGCAGACAGGCAAGTGACGGATGATAGGTGGCTGTCAGTGAGCAATCTGCACTCAAATGTAGTCGCTACACTGGCAGACTGTAGGTGATCCAGGTAGACAAATGGGGTAAACAGCAGGGGATCAATGAGGAGCAAGGACTGCCTCACGGAGAAACAAATTTTCCTCTCTTTGAATCCCGAGTTACAGAGCGACAAGGAGCGCAGCCTCCCTCTAGTCCACCATCTTGGATCTCCCCTCACGCATGCAGATTTTACAGTATTGCAAAGAGGCCAGGAGCCTGCCTCTGGGAAGCGCAGCCTTGGTGATGGGTGCTGCTCGCCCCCCTCCAGGGCCAGATCTGCGTGACGACTTCCAACTGGGAAACACACGGGGAAATGGCCGAAGGGACTCACGTTGCCCAGGATTCTCCATCCCCAGCATGGAAGACGATCTCCTCTATGGCCAACCTGTGGTGAGCCTGGAGCTGCAGACTCTGTAAGGACAGGAAGTAGGACTCCGAGAGTTTCAGTTCCACCTTCTATTCTTAGAGTGAAACCCCAGGCCGGCTGACTGACATGTAAGACAGTCCAGCTCGCAGGGCTCCTGGGGCTCCCCGTGAGATGAGCCACAAACCTGCTGGCTCAGCGTCCTGCTCTTGTAACAGAAAAGAAGATGGCATGAGAGCACGTGTCCGGCCAGAGCACTTCATGTGCTTGACCCGGCAGGCAACTTGTAGGACATACTCCTCTGCTTGGGTTTTGTTGTTTTCTTCTGTTTTTGTTTGTTTTGTTTTGTTTTGCTTTGTTGGTCCTGGGAATTGAACCCAGGGGTGCTCAACCACTGAGCCACATCCCCAGCCACTTTTTGTATTTTTTTTTTTTCAGAGACAGGGTCTTGCTAAATTGCTTAAGACCTTTCTAAGTTGCTAAGGCTGACTTTCAAGGCTGACTTTTTTGAGATCCTCCTGCCTAAGCCTCCTGAGTGGCTGGGATCACAGGTGTGCGCCACCATGCCTGGTTTGGTGCGATTTTATTAAGGCACTACAAGACACCAGGAAAGAAGGCGCCCCAGCCTCATGCACAGGTGGGAGGCTGAGCACACCTGCAGGTGGCCCCTGGCCGCTGACCACTCAGTGCCCTCCTGGATTGGCTCATATAAGGATCTCCTTCTTCCCTGCCATGTCTTTATTTAAGATGGCGCTGGCCAAGCTTCTCTTCGGGGTTGTTCCCCTGCTCCACCCTGCTATTGGCACGAACCTTAGACCAATGACCGAGCCACACAGTGGCGGTTAACATTGGGAGCCAATAGCTGGCTGCACCGTCACTTACTAACAACCCACCCCTGCAGAAGTCCCCTAGCACACCCTATATAACCCTGGTGATTGTTCAATAAAACGGAACTTCTCCCATGGTGTGCCTTGCTGTCGATTCCTTTCAGCTCATGCAATGACGGTGCCACAGTGAGTGAGCACGGTGGCTGCTGATATTGCTGGATTTTTGTTGGCACTTCACCTGTAGAAGAGCTCTGCATGCTCTCTAGGTTTGCCTGGGCTGCACACTAGGAAGAGCAAGAAGGGTCAGGGGACCTCGGGCTTGCTCAGCCCTCTGGTGTCTCTGCGTGATCTCAGGTAGCCTTTGCCAGCCTGACGGTGCCGAGGCCTCTGCAGGCCCCGCTCGGGGGCTGGGATGCCAGCAGCAGCTTCACCAACCAGGCATCGATGCTCCCTTTGAACCATCAGGAGCTGTTCTGCTGCCAACGTCCCCGCTGCAGGAGGCTCAGCCACTCACTCCCCGACCCAGGAGGACCTGGACCTTCAAAGCTCTTTGGCCTTCAGATGGTTGGCGCTCCTGTGGTGGCTAGGACTCTGGGACCTGTTGGGAGGGCCGCTGACCACTGTGGATGGAGGTTTCTTTGTCACCCTTACTCAAGGAATCCAGCAGTGTCCCAGCTGCAGGGTGTTGGAAAAGCGGTGCTCTCCCTCTGGTTCCCCTTGGGACAGGACGAGAGCTCCCTCGGCCACCCAGGCTGAAATCCACTGCTTTCTCCGGTGGGTGCTTCCTCTGCCCTCTCTGCCGCCTCTCTGTGCCCTCGTCGCCTGTCCCACAGGCCATCCCACTTGAAACTCTGTGCCTCCCAGCCTCGTGGTCCTCCCTTCTTCCCAACGCTGCCCTCACCTGGAGAGGCTGAGGAAGGCGGCGCCTGGCCCCAGACAGAGGCAGTTTATGCCATTGGTGCTGCCCCAGATCCTGCTTGCTGCAGATGCTCCCTGGGGGGTGCTGGCCACCTAGCCAGGGCAGAGTTGGAGGCCCTGCCCCAGGGCCTTCCCTCTGGAGCGGGGACTTGCAGGTGTGGGGCAGCCACGGCACTCACGGTCACCTCCCTCGGCACCATACCAGTGGTTTCCACTGCAGGGGCAGACCTCGAATCCTCAGTAGAAAGAAAGGGAAGATTCTACAGTCACAATCCCTGGGGTTCAGTCATTTCTACTGTGATTGGCACAATGGGCTCATTCTGGGGGAGCCGAGCACCCCACCTCTGCACCTCCCCGCTGGAGGCTGAGCTTACAAGTGCCGTTCACAACGTAGAGTGAAGTGGCCCGTCCGCTGGTCTCCACGGCATTCTGCCACAGGCGCTTGCATTTGGGTGGCGCTTGAGAGCCTCATTCCCAGTCCTCTGCAGGGCCACATAGTTCTCCACCCTCCCCCTCTCTCCCTCTCACTCTTTTTCCACCATTTTTAAACATCTCCCTTCAGGATGGTTGAAAGAAAGCCCCTGGACAGGCCTCTCTGCCCCATGGTGCTCATGAGGCTTTCTGCTTCCCAGTGGCTCTCCTCCCCAGTGGCTGGTTTTCCACTAGAAGGTTCCGCCTGCTGTGCCTGTCGCCACCCGTCCTGGGAGGCTGGAGGACTGCTGGGCCCTCAACTGCAGCGTAGCCTGCTTTTCTTTACCAAATATTGGAGAAATAGCTACAAAAGGAAAGAGCAGAGAAAGACAGAGGAAGCCATCTCAGCAAAGTGTGGGAATAAATAATACACAAAGAAAATGAAGTTCAGTCACTTCCTGAGTCCCTGTGGTCCTGGGTTTAGCATTCTCCAGAAATGGTTCACCCTGAGACATAGGGACCTAGGAGGGACCTGCGAGCGTCCTGCGGCTGAGACGTTAGGATCTTCGTGCATTTCTCCAAGGGAAGTAACGGGCCTTCAGACAAATCTGCCCCAGCTCAAGTTCCCACATGCCACACACACCTGCCATGGTGTGAACTCACACCAGAAGTGGCTGTGGGATGCGCCTGCATCTGCTGGCCAGGGTGCGGCCTGGGGTGGACGCACGGTGCCTCTGAATGAATGAAGGACAGTGGGTGTGGCTTGTTGCTATGTCTTCCAAGGGGAAGCTTTCTCTTCTTGGTCTTGTCTTTCTCTCATTCCTTTTAAAAAGGTGAAATAAAAAAGAAGAAAGAAGGAAAGAGAGACAAGAGAATGAGAGAGAGAGAGAAGCCGCTCTGCGGGGAGAGCTGACCTCACTGCAGAATCCCTCCAGGAGACGGACCCACTCAGGAACCTTGATGGGGACACATAACCCAGCTGCAGATGCCTCGTGTGAATCCTGTCCAGGGCTGGATTCTGGCCACTACATCACACAAATGACTCAGCAAAAGTTCCAGTGGAGTTCAAATGGCCCTCGAGGGTCCACAGCTGCAGACAGTGACTTCGAGGACGCAGGGGAACTCCACTTAACTGTTTTGTCCCCCAGAATTGTAGTAAAGAGAAATGGCTTCAGATTATTTTTAGTGTTTTGGTGGAATGAGAATTGGGCTTCTTCTGGACAACTGTCACGTCACTACCTGAGCAGTTAGAATTCGGGTCTGCAATGAAGACACTAATCACAGTGAGAGGTCGGAAAGCGGGGACTTCGCCTGGCGCGTTAGGAGGCACGTTCCACGGCAAAACCACAGACCCACTTGTTCTACCAACAGTGCAGACCCAGCCTGGCCTGGCTGAGGGTGGGAGACTCTCCCCCTGGTGCCTCAGGCACGACTGGACTTGCTCCATGATGTCCATTCCTTGGAGCCGTGGCTTGGTCTCCAAACTGTGGATGTACAGCTTCCAGCAAATCAGCAGCAGCTGTTGAAATCTGACTTTCATTTCTCCACTTTCAAGTCCTTCTTCATCTCATGTGTGATTGAATTTCAGTCTCTCCAGCCAGAGTGGTGAATCACACGTTAGCCAGACGACCCTGGGCTGCGTCTCTCGACGTTCCAATCCACCTTCCATGTGGACATCACTTTCACGACACCCCCCTTGCACACAGCACTCCTGTCCAAGAGCTGGTGAACAAGCACATTATTTACAAAGCATGTCATCAGAGACGGATCCAACTCATTAACTGCACAGCAGCCCGCTCCCGCCCTTCACTGGGGCAGTTCACGGGCCATAGCCTTTCATTCGGGACCTGCCGTTTACACTTCCCAATAATAAAACTGAATTGGAATCTCATTCCTCCTCCACACGCCAGCTGAACAGATGGGCTGCAAGTGTTGGGTCCACATGTTTTACGCTGCTGGTTTCGCAGGCAGCATCACACGGCTGCTCTCCAGCTGAAGGCTGTTCCTCTAAGACCTCGCTTTCACATTAAGAGTCTCACTGTTTCATAGGGCTGTAGAACCTGTCATTGAAGTCTAAACGATGGTGACAACAGCCCTACAGAAACTCAAGGAATGATTAACAATTAAAATCTCAGCTGTGTTCCCAAGGAGAGTGGGAATATTGGTACGGAAACGTCTAGGTTCCTGTGTGTGCGTAGGACGCCAGGTCGGAGGGCAGAATGTGCCCCTCCGCCATCCAACCAACCAGAGCCCGCAGCCCGTCTGCAGGTACAAGGGGTTAACCTGTGCTCTGCGTCTAAGTCTCAGCACTCCTCTGATGGCTCTGCGGTCCCGCTGACACTCTATCCAGCACTCTGCACCCAGAACACCAGGAATCACCCCTCCCTAAGGCTGGGTGGGAAGGGTCTGCAGAACGGAAGCACACGGAAGCACTGTGCGCAGCGGTCCAGCCACGGAACGTCCTCCCCCAGGGCTGTGGTGCTGGCACACTCGTCATCAGCCAACTGTATGGGTGGCACATCTCAGAGCAACCCGGCCTGAGGTGTGGTGGGCTCCATGCAGCCTGGGCCCCACTTGCTCCCCGTGCTCCTGGGCTGCTCCACAGCCTCCACGACCCACTGCTTGCAGGTCTCCTGTCTTTTCCACTCAGAACCTGTTCTCAGAAAAGGCTCACGTGAACTCACATTCCCCCAGGGGAATTTCATTTTTGCCAGAGTCCAGAGCCTCCTCAGACAGGAAGCTGTCCTCACCCAGGGCCAGGTACAGGGCCAGTCCTGGAGTCTCCGAAGCTGTCCCATCTCCTTGGTGATGCTGTTCTACTTCTCACTCTGCACTCCACCAAAGAGGACCAAACACCAGGTGACCCAAAGGCAGAGGGGACCCGGGGACTTGTTTGAAGAAGCTGTGGGCCTCCCATGACACCGTGCTGCAGGCCAGGACATTCCACTGATGCTAGGGCAGTGCACACCTAGGTAGCAAGTGTCCAGAGTGGGTGTGAGAGCTCTGGTGACTCCCTTCTCACCCCCAGAAGCTGGCCACGCTCCTCCCCATCCCCCGGATGCAGCTCAAGCCCTGGCATCAGGTCCTGCTCAGGAAACATCTGCATGTGAAAAAGTTATCAAAGAATCATAACCACATGAACCACCTCGAAAGGAACAGTTTCCCATGTTAGTGCTTTTGTATCTTTTAGGATGTACTTTGGGCTTTTAAAGGGTTTCAGTCCCATTACTGTAATTGCACAACTCAGAGATTTAGGACATTGAACTAAATCAATATTAATCCAGTTATAGGCCAATGCAATCAACAATTCTAAAAACAGAAATCATATTTCCAGACTACTGAGCCAATAATTGACAGCTTGCTTGGCATTTCTATATGACAGATACGGAATCTAACCCCTGGCAGAGCCCACTCTTGGCTCTAGGAATCTACTTTTCCAATGAATTTGTAAGCTGCAGGACAGGTGATAGAGGCGTGCAGTATTCACACACGTGGCAAGGACTAGCTCAGTTCTTTTTCCCCACACTTGTCCTGTGTCCACCCTAGTACTTAGCTCTAGGATCAAGAGGCAGCAAGAAAAAGCCTCTATTATTAAGAATCTCAAAGTCTAGAAAACTGTGCAAACTCCTAGATTCAGAAGAGAGAGACCATATCTTCTGTGTTTTTAGCTGTGTGCTTATAAAACTAGGAACTGGGACAAGATGAACTCCTGGGGTCACTCCAACTCGGACACAGAAAAGCACATCTCTAGGAGTGAGCTAAGTGGGAGCAGCCAAGCAAGGAAGCTCAAAGCTGTTTCTCTCTCAAAGCAAAGAACCAGACCAAAAATGCCAAACATATGTTCTTGGAAGTCTGTAAATTAATCAAAAGCTTTCAATCATCTGAGAAGCATTTGTTCAAGAAAAAATGGCAGAAGGTCTGTAGAGCCACAAACCTGAGGGTTTAACATGCCCTTTCCTTAGAACACTCCACAGCTCCAGGTGGTCTTGAAATCCTACAGATGCTCCTCAGGATATGCCTGGACCCATCTTTGATGTCAGCACAGGTGGAGGGGTCCATGACATGGGTGGAGGGGTAGAGTGACACAGGTGCAGGGTCTACAACACAGGTAGAGGCTCCATAACACTGGAAGAGGTGTCCATGAAAGGTCCATGAAAGAGGTGGAGGGTCCATGACATAGGGGAGGGCCAAAGACACATAACATAAAGAGGGTCCAAGACAAAGGTGGAGGGCTCCATGACATAGGTGGAGGAACATGACAAAGGTGAAGGACTCCATGACATAGGTGGAGGAACATGACACAGGTGGAGAGTCCATGACAGAGGTGGAGGGGTCAATTACAGAGGTGGAGGGGTCCTTGACAAAGGTGGAGGGCATATGAAAGGGTGGAGGGTCCATGAAAAGGGTGGAGTAGTTCAAGATATGGGTGGAGGGGTCCAAGATACAAATGGAGGGTTCCATTGCACAAGTGGATGGTCCATGACACAGGTGGAGGGGTACACGACTCACATGGAGGGTTCCATTACAGGGTTGTAGGAGTTGAAGGCACAAGTGGAGGGGTCTATGGTAAGGTTGGAAGGGTCCATGAAGGGTGAGGGGGGTTCAATGCATGAGTAGAGAGTCCATGACAAAGGTGACACAGGTGTAGGGGTCCAGAGACACAGGTAGAGTGGTCCATGACACAGGTGGAGAGTCCATGACAACGTTGGTGGGGCCAATGACAGAGATAAAGGGGTCCATGACACAGCTGGAGGGTATATGACAAAGGTGAATGGTCCATAACATGGGTGGAGGAGTCCAAGACAAAAATGGAGGGTTGCATTGCACAGGTGGATGGTCCATGACACAGGTGGAGGTGTCCAGTAACCCTGGTGGAGGGGTCCAAGAAACAGGTGAAGGGGTTCATAACTCATGTGGAGGGTTCAATGACAGGGTTATAGGGGTCAAAGACATGAGTGGAGGGGTCTATGTCAAGGGTTGAGGGCTCCATGAAAGGATGGGGTTGACCAATGCATGAGTGGAGGGTCCATGACAAAGGTTGAGGGGTACAGTGACACAGGTGGAGGGATCCATGACACAGGTGGAGAGTCGATGACACAGATGAAGGGGTACATGATACAAGTTGAGGGTCCATGACAAAAATAGAGGGGTCCATGAGACACAGGAGGAACAGTCCATGACAAATGTGGATGGATCCATGACACAGGCTGAGGGTCCATGACAGAGGTGAAGGAATCCATAACACAGATGGTGGGGTCCAGGACACAGGTGAAGGGGTCCATGTCATGGGTAGAGGTATTCATGGTATGGGTGGATGGGTCTGTGAAACAGGTGGAGGGTCCATGACACAGGTAGGGGATCCATGACATAGGTTGAGGGGTCCAGTGACACAGGTGTAGGACTCCAGTGATTCAGATGGTGGCATCCACGACACAGGTGGAGGGTCCATGACATGGGTGGTGGTTCCATGACATGGATGGAGGGTCCATGATACGGGGGGCGGGGTCCATGACACAGAAGGAGAGTTCATGACATGGGTGGAGGGTTCTAGTGACACAATGGAGGGTCCATGAAATGGTTTGAGGGGTTCAGTAACACAGGTGGAGGGGTCCGTGACACAAATAGAGGGGTCCATGACAGAGGTGGAGTGGTCCATGACACGGGCAGAGGGTTCATGGCACGGGTGTGAATGGGTCAACGAAAGTGGTGAAGAGTCCATGACATGGGTGGAGGGGGTCCGTGACATAACTGGAGGGTCCAGTGACACAGGTGGAGGGTCCATGACACTTGGTGGTTCCAGTAACACACGGGGAGAGGATCATGTCACAGGTGGAAAGTCCTTGACACAGGTGGTGGTTCCATGGCACAAGTGGAGGGGTCCAGACACAGGTTGAAGGTCCATGACACAGGCAGAGGGTTTAAGAGAGAGGTGCCATGGTCCAGGGCATGGTGGAAGCATCCGAAACAGGTGGAGGGTTCCATGACACAGGTGAAGGGGCCATGGTTGGGGGGTCCATGATAGAAGTGGTGAATGCATTGGCAAAGGAAGAGGGTTCAATGATGTAAGTGGAGGGGTTCATGACACAGGTGGAGGGTCCATGACACATGTGGGGGGGCCAATGACACAAGTAGAGGTGTCAATGACACAGTTGGAGGGGTTCATGACACAGGTGGAGGGTCCATGACATAAGTGAAGGTGTATATGACACAGGTGGAGGGGTCCATGACACAGTTGGAGAGGTCACTGTGGAGTGTTCCAATGCTCTGGTGGAGGGGTACATGACGTGGGTTTAGGGAACCATGACACAAGAGGAGGATTCATGACACAGGTGAAGAGGTCCATGACACAGGAAGGGTCCATGACACAGGTGGAAGGCTCCATGACTCAGGTGGAGGGTCCATGACACAGGTAGACAAGTGCATGACACACATGCCATAGGTGGAGAGCTGATGACACAGGTGGAGGGGTCCATGACCCATGTGGTGAGGTCCGTGACATGGATGGAGGGTCCACGACACATGTGGTGGTTTCCTTGACACAGGTGAAGGGTCAACAACACAGGTAGATGAATCCATGACACGGGGAAGGTCAATGATATGGGTGGAGGGATCCAGTGACACAGATGGAGGGGTCCATACATAGGTGGAGCAAGCAGTGACACAGGTTGAGGGGTTCATGACAAGGGTGGAAGGTCCATGATACAGGGGGAGGAGTCTAAGACATGGATGGAGGGGTCAATGACACAGATGGAGGGGTCCAGGATAACAGTGGAGGATCCATGACTCATGTGGAGCATCCAGTGATGGGAGGAAGGGTCCATGACATGGGTGGAGGGGTCCATGACATGAATGGAAGGGTTCATGACAAAGGTTGAGTGGTCCATGACACCAGTTGAGGGTTCTATGGCATGGGAGGAAGGATCCATGACACAAGTGGAGGGGTTCAAGGAATGCTGGAGGATCCAGTGACACAGATGTAGGGGTCCATGACAAATGTGGAAGGTGCATGACACAGGTGGTGGTCAATGACACAGATGGAAATGTTCATGAAACAGGTGGAGGGGTCCATGACATGGGTTAGGGGGTACATGACTTGTGTGGAGAGGTCCACGACACAGGTGGAGAATCCATGACTCAAGTGGAGGTGTTCATGACATGCATGGAGGGGTCCATGACACAGGTTGAGGGATCCAGTGACAGGATGTGGGTCCATGATACTGGTGGAGGGTCCATTACACAGGTGTGTAAATGACACAGGTGGAGGGTCCATGACACAGGTGGAGAGGTCCAATAATTAGGTGGAGGATGCATGACACAGTTGTAGGTTCCTTCACACAGGTGGAAGGTCTATGATACAGGTGGAGGGGTCTAGTGACACAATTGGAGGGGTCCATGATACAGGTGGAGCATCCAGTCACAGTTTGAAGGGTTCGTGACACAGGCCAAGGGTTCATGACACTGTTGGAGGGTTGCATGACACAGGTTGAGGGTCCATGACAAAGTTGGAGAGGTCTATGACACAGGGGAGGGGTCCATGACATAGGTTGAGAATCCATGACACAGGTGAAGGTTCCATGATATGGGTGAAATGGTCCATGATACAAAAGGAGGGTCCATGACACAGGTGGAGTATCCATGACATAGGTGATGGAATAAATGGCAGAGATGGAGGTTCCATGACACAGGTGGAGACATTTATGACACAGTTGGAGAGTCCATGACAGAGTTGGAGAGTCTATGACTCGGATGGAGGGGTGCATGACACAAGTGGAAGTGTTCATGACACTGGGAAGGGATCCATGACAAGGGTGGAGTGGTCCATGATACAGGAAGAGGGATCCATATTACAGGTGCAGGGGTTCATGACACAGGTTGAGGGTCCATGACACAGGTGGAGAAGGCCAATGCATAGGTGGAGGGGTCCATGACATGGGCGGAGAGGTCAATGACATGGGTGCAGGGACATGACACAGGTAGAAAATCCATGACAAAAGTGGAGGGTTCATGATATGGGTGGAGGAGTCCATGAAACAGTTGGAGGGTTCATGACACAGGTAGAGAGGTCCATGAAACATATAGAGCAGTTCATGACATAGGTGGGGGGCCATGATACAGGTAGAGTGTCCATGATACAGGTGGAGGTGTCCATTACACAGGTGGAGTGTCCATGACATAGGTGGAGGGTTCCTTGAAACAGGTGGACAGTCTGTGACACAAGTGAATGGTCCATGACACAGATGGAGTGTCCATTGCATCAGGAGAGGGTCCAATACACAGGTAAAGGGGCTCATGATACAGGTGAAGGCATCCATGTCATGGGTGGATGGTCCATGACACAGGTGGAAGTGTCACTCACATGAGTTGAAGACACATGTGCAGGTTCCAAGACACAAATGGAGGGGTCCATGACAGAGGAGGAGGGGTCAATGGCACAGGTGGAAGAGTCCACATGGGTGGAGGGTCCCCTGACACAGTTTAGGGATCCATGTCACAGGTGGAGTATCCATGACAAAGGTGTATTGGTCCATGACACAGGTGGAGTGGTCCAGGATATGGGTGGATGGGTCCATGACACAGTTGGAGAGGTCCATAATACAGGTGGAGGGGTCCATGACACAGGTGAAGGTGTCCATGACATAGGAGGAGAGTTCATGACACAGGTGGAGGTGTCTATGACATTTTGAAAGGGTCCTTGACACAGTTCGATGGGTTCATGACATGGGTGGAGGAGTCAAGGCACGAGTGTTGTAGGGTCCATGACACGGGTTAAGTGGTATGTGATACGGGTGGAGGGGTCCATGTCATGGGTGGAGGGATGCAATGACACAGTGGAGTGGCTATAACTCACGTGGAGGAATCAGGACACAGGTGGTGTGTCCAGTGACACAGGTGGAAGAATTCATGACACAGATGGAGAGGTCATGGCACAGGTGAAGGGTCCAAGATATGTGTTGAGGGTGCATGACACAATTGGAGAGGTCCCTGTCACAGGTGGATGGTTCATGACACAGGTGGAGGGTTCCATGACACAGGTGGATGGGTAGATTACAGGTGTGGAGGTGTCCATGACATAGGTGGATTGGTCCAAGACATGGGTGGAGGGGTACAGGACATGGTGGAGAGGACAATGACACATGTGGAGGGTCCATGACAGAGGTGGAGGGGTCCAGAACAGGAATTAACGGATCCATGACATAGGTTGAGAATCCATGACATAGGTGGAGGGTCCATGACACAAGTGGAGGGGTCCATGACACAGGAGCAGGGGTCCATGTTATGGGTGCATGGTTCATGACATAGGTGGAGGGGTCCAGTGAGACAAGGGGAATGGTTCATGACACAGAGATAGGTTCCATGGCATAGGTGGAGGAGTCCATGACATATGTGGAGGTTCCAAGACAAAAATGAAGAGGTTCATGAAACAGCCGGAGTGTCCATGACACAAGTGGAGGGACCAAGACATGGCGGAGGGGTCCATGACACAGGTGAAGCTGTCCATAACACAGGTGGAGGATCCATGACACAGTTGAAGGTGTTCATGACACCTGTGGAGGGTTCATGACACATGTGGTGGATCCATGACACATGTGTAGTAGTCCAAGACATATGTGAAAGCATCCATAACATGGGTAGAGGGTCCATGACACAGGTGGAGGATTATATCACACAGGTGTAGGAGTCAATGACATATATGGAAGTTCCATCACACAAAAGAAGGGTTACATAACACAGGTGGAGGGGCCCATAACACAGTAGGAGGAATCCATAACATGGGTAGAGGGGTCCATGACACAGGTTGAGAGTCCATGACATAGGTAGAGGGTCCATGACACAAGTGGAGGAACAATGACACAGGTGGAGGGTCTATGATACAAGTGGAGGGTCCATGACACAAGTGGAGGGACCATGATATAGGTGGAGGTCCATGACACAAGTGGAGGGACCATGACATAGGTGAAGGAGTCCATGACATGGGTGGAGGTATGAGGAGGGTCAATGAAATGGATGGATGGTCCATAAAAAGGCAAGAGTGTTCCATGGCACAGGTGAAGGCTTCAATGACACAGGTGGAGGGGTTATGACAAAGATAGAGGGTTCCATGAAACAGGTGGAGGGTCCATGACACAGGTGGAGGTGTCCATGACACAGGTGGAGGTGTCCATGACACAGGTGAAGGAGTCCATGACATGTGTGCAGAGCCCATGACACAGGTGTAGGGGGTCCATTTCACAGTTGGAGGGTACATGATATAGGTAGAGTGTCAGTGACACAGGGAGAGGATCCATGACA
This sequence comes from Glaucomys volans, assembly GCA_020662805.1. Classification (NCBI taxonomy): domain Eukaryota; kingdom Metazoa; phylum Chordata; class Mammalia; order Rodentia; family Sciuridae; genus Glaucomys; species Glaucomys volans. The sequence goes on from JAJEJO010048131.1 coordinate 531,816, forward strand.
CAGGTGAAGGGTCTATAACACGAATGGAGTGGTGCATGACAAAGGTGGAGGGTCCATGACACAGGTGGAGAGTCCATGTCACAAATGGAGGGGTCCATGATACAGGTGGAGGGGTCCATGACACTGGTGGAGGATCCATGAAACAGTTGGAGGGATGCAGTGGCACAGGAGGAGTGGACCCTGACACAGGTGGAGGAACCATGACACAGGGGGAGGCTCCATGACACAGGTAGAGGAGTCCATGACATATGTGGAGGTTCCATGACACAAATGAAGGGGTCCATGACACACAAAGAGTGGTCCATGACAGAGGTGGAGGGTCTAAAACACATGTGGAGTGGTCCATTAAACTGATGGTGGGTCCATGACTCAGGTGAAGGGTCCATGACACAGTTGAAGGGTTCATGAAAACTGTGGAGGGTCCATGACACATGAAAGCATCCATGACACAGTGGAGGGTCCATGACACATATTGGTATATCACACAGGTGGAGGAGTCCATGACATAAGTGGAGGTTCCATGACAGAAATGAAGGGGTCCATAATACAGGTGGAGGGGTCCATGAGACAGTAGGAGGAGTCCATAACAAAGGTAGAGGGGTTCATGACACAGGTGGATGGGTTCATGACACAGAAGGAGGAGTTCATGACACAGGTGCAAGGTCCATGATACAGCAGAGGAGTCAAGTGACACAGGTGGAAGAGTCGATGACAGGGGAAGTTTGACACAGATGGAGGGTCCATGACACATATGAGGGTCCTTGAAACAGGTGGAAGTATTCATGACATAGGTGGAGGGGTTCATGACACGAGTGGAGTGTCCATTTCACAAGTGGAGTGATCCATGATCCAGGTTGAGTGGTTCAGTGACACAGGTGGAGGGGTTTATGACACAGTGGAAGGGTCCATGGCATAGGTGTAGAGGTCTATGAGATAGGTGGAGTTTCCATGACAGGTGGAGGGGTAATAGAGGTGGAGTGATCCATGACAAATGTCAAGGGTCTATGACACAGGTGGAGGAGTTCATGACTTGGTACAGGGTTCCATGACACAAGTAGAAGAAGAGTCCATGGCACAGGTGGAGGAGTCCATGACATGGGTGGAGGGGTTCATGACACAGGTGAATGGGTACATGACAGAGGTGGAGGGTCCATGATAAGTGTGGAGGGTCCATGACATAGGTGGAAGAGTCCATGACATAGGTTTAGGGTCCATGACATAGGTGGAGGGTCCATGACACAGGTGGTGTGGTTCATGACAAAGGTGGAATGTCCATGACATATGTGGAGGATCCATGACACAAATGGAGGTGTCCATGAAACAGGTGGAGGTGTCCATGATACAGGTGGTGAAGTCCATGACACAGAAGGAGCGGTTCATGACATGAGTGGTTGGGTGGATGACAGAGGTAGAAGGTCCATGATATGGGTGGATGGTTCATGACACAGGTGGAGGAGCCCATGACACAGATTGACAGATCCAAAACATAGGAGTAGAGTCCATGACATGGGTGGAGGGGTCCAGTGACACAAGTGGAGGGTCCATGTCACAGGTGGAGGGTCCATGACACAGGTGGAGGGCTCTAGGGCATGGGTGGAGGTGTCTATGACACGAGTGGTGGGTATGGATGGATGGTCCATGGTGGGGGGGTCCATGACAGAAGTGGTGGATCCAGTGGCACAGGAGGAGGGTTCAATGACACAAGTGGAGGGCACTTGACACAGATGGAGGGTTCCATGACACAAGTGGAGTGGCTATGACTAAGGTGGACCAGGACACAGGTGGAGGAGTCCATGACAGAGGTGCAGGGTACATGACACAGGTGGAGTGTCCAGTGACACAGGTGGAAGGGTCCATGACACAGATGGAGGGGGCATGACAGAACTGGAGGGTCCATGACACAGGTGTAGCTGTCCATGACAGAGGTGAAGAGTCTATGACACAGATGGAAGAGTCAATGACACAAGTGGAGGTGTTGTTGAGACAGATGGAGGGGTCCATAACACAGGTAGACAAGTGGATGACAGAGCTGAAGGGTCCATGACATAGGTGGAGCAATCCATGACACAGGTGGAGGGGTTCATGACCAACATAGTGGGGTTCCTGACATAGGTGGAGGGTCTATTATATGGCTGGAGGGGTCTATGGCACAGTTGGAGAGGTCCATGGCATGTCTTTAGGTGTCTAAGTCATAAGTGGAGGGTCCTTGACTCAGGTTGAGTGGTCTATGACAGAGGTGGAAATTCCATGACAGAGGTGGAAGGGTCCAGGACAGAGGTGGAGGAGTCCATGACACAGATTGACAGATAGATGACATAGGTGTAGGGTCCATGACATGGATAGAAGGGTCCAGTGAGACAGGTGGAAGGTCCATGATAGAGATGGAGTGGTTCATTACATGAGTGAATGTGTCCATGACAGAGGTAGAGAGTTCATGACATGGGTGGAGGGGTCCATTACACGAGTGTAGGGGTCAATGACTCAGAAGGAGGGTCCAGTGACACAATTGGAGGGTCCATGACATAGGTGGAGGGGTCTAGGGACAAGTGGAGGGTCCATGACATGGATTGAGGGGTACAGTGAAACAGGTGGGGGGTCCATGACAAAGGTGGAGGGTTAATGAAACACATTGAGGGTCCATGACACTGTGGAGGGACTAGACAGAGCTGAAGGGTCCATGAAACATATGGAAGTGTTCATGACATAGGTGGAGGGGTCCATGACACAGGTGGAGGGTCCATGACATAGTTGGAGATGTCCCTGACATTGGTGGAGGGGTCCATAACAAAGGTGGAGAGTTCCAAGACAGAGGAGGATAGAATTTGAAACAGGGGGAGGGTCCATTACATAGGCTGAGGGGTCTAAAATATGGGACCCCAAAATATGAGATCTCCACCCAGCAGAGATCCCAGTGACACAGGTGGAGGGTTCATGACACAGGTGGTGGAGTTCATGACACAGGTGGAGTGTCTATGACACAAGTGGAGAGGTCTATTTCACAGGTGGATGGGTATATGACAGAGGTGGAGGGATGCATGACACAGGTAGAGGGTCCATGATAGAGGTGTAGGAGTCCCTGACACACGTGGAAAGGTCCATAACATGAGTGGATGCTTCCTGACAAGCATGGAGTTTCCATGACAAGGTGAGGTGTCCACAAAAAAGGTGGAGAGTCCATGACAGGTGGAGAGGTCCATGACACAGGTGGATGGGTCCATGAGGGAGATGGAGTGTTCATGACATGGTGGAGGGGTCCATGACCCAAGTGGAGGGGTCCAGTGACACAGGTGGAGGGCTTCAGTGATACAGATCATGGGGTCCATGACACAGGTGGATAGTCAATGACATGGGTGAGGGGTCCTGACAAAGGTAGAGGATTCAGTGACATAGGTAGAGGATTCTATGGCACTGGTATAAGGGTCCATAGCATGGAATGAGGGAATAAGACACAGATGGATTGTCCATGACAGGATGGAGGAGTCATTGAAACAGGTGAATTGGTCCATGACAAAGGCAGAGGGTCCATGACATAGGTGGAGGGGTACACTGAAACAGGGGTTCATGACACAGATGGAGTGTCCATGACATGGGCAGAGAAGGCCATGACACAGGTGAAAGGGTCCACAACATGGTGGAGAGGTCCATGACACAGGTGAACAGTCAATGAAACAGGGGGAGGAGTCCAGTGACACAGATGGAGTAGTCCCTGATACAGGTGGAGGGACAATTATAGAGATATAGGGGTCCATGACACAGGGGAAAGAGTCCATGACATGGGTGGAGGGGATCATGACCTGGGTGGTTGGCTCCATGACACAGGTGGAGGTTTCATGACAATGGTGGAGGGTCCAGTGACACAGTTCTAGGATCCATGACACAGGAGGAATATCCTTAACACAGGTATAGGGGTCCATAACACATGTAGAATGGTCCATGACACAGGCGGAGGCATCCATAACACAGGTAAAGGGTCCATGATACAAATGCAGGGGTCCATGACACAGGTGGAGTGGTCAATAACACAGTGGAGGGTCTATGACACAGGTTTATGTTCCATGACACAGGTATAGGGACCATGAAACAGGTGGAGGGGTCCATGAAATAGGTTTAGGGTCCATGACACAGGTTTAGGGTCTTTCACACAGGTGGAGGGGTCCATGCCACAGGTTTAGAGGCCATGACACAGGTGGAGGGTCCATGATATAGCCTGAAGGTCCATGACAAAATGGAGGTGTCCATGACAAAGGCTCTAGGGTTCATGACATAGGTTTAGAGTCCATGACACAGTTGGAGAAGTCCATGCCACAGGTTTAGTTTCCATGACACAAGTAGAGGGTCCATGACACAGGTTTAGAGTCCATGACACTGCTATAGGGTCCATGACATGGATGGACAGTCCATGACACAGCTGTAGGGTCCATAACACAGGTGGAGGGGTACAAGAAACAGATGGAGTGTCCATGACATTCGTGGAGGGTCTATGACAAAGGTGGAGGGTCCATGACATAGGTTAGAGGTTCATGACTCAGGTGGAGGGGTATATGACACAGTTTTAAGGTCCCTGACACAGGTGGAGGGCCCATGACACAGTTTAGGGTCCATGACACATGTTGAGGTGTCCATGTCAGAGGTGGAAGGGTCCATGACACAGATGGAGGGTCCATGACACAGGTTTAGGGACCATGGCAAAGGTTTAGAGTACATGACTCAGGTGAAGCATCCATGATACAGGTGGAGGGTCCATGACAGAGTTGGAGAGGTCCATGACAGAGGTGGAAGGGTGCATGACATAGGTTTAGGATCCATGACACAGGTGGAGGGATCGATGACTCAGGTTTAGGGTCCATGACACAGGTGGAGGGTCCAGGACCCAGGATTAGATCCAGGACACAGGTGGAGGGTCCAGGACACAGGTGGAGAGTCCATCACACAGGTGATGACATAGGTTTAAGGTCCATGAGACAGGGGAAGGTCGATGACACAGGTTTAGGGTCTATGACACAGGTGGAGGGTCCATGACACAGATTGAAGGGTCCATGACACAGATTGAAGGGTCCATGGCACAGGTTTAGAGTCCATGACACAGGTAGAGGGTCCATGACATAGGTTTAGGATCATGACAAAATTGTAAGGGTCCTTGACATAGGTTTAGGGCCCATGGCACTGGTGGAGGGTCCATGACACAGGTTTAGGGTCCATGTCAGAGGTTTATTTTCCGTGACACGGGTTTAAGGTCCAACACACAGGTGAGGGTCCATGACACAGGTGGAGGGATGCATGACAAAGGTGAAGGGTCCATGTCACAAGTGAAGAGTCCATACCATAGGTTTAGGATCCATGACACAGCTCTAGGGGTCCATGATATAGGTTTAGGGTCCATGACACAGGTGGAGGGATCCTTGGTACAGGTGAAGTGTTCGTGAAATAGGTGTAGGGTCCATGACAAGGGGAAGGAGTCCATGACAGGTTCAGGGTCAATGACACAGCTTTAGTGTCCAAGACACAGGTGGAGGGGTCCATAACACAGGTTTAGGAGTCCATGACACAGGTTTAGGGTCCAAACACAGGGGAAGGGTCCATAACACAGGTGGAGTGTCCATGACACAAGTGGAGGGGTCCATAACTCAGTTTTAGGATCCATGACACACATAGAGGAGTCCATGACACAGGTGGAAGGTCCATGACATAGGTTTAGGGTCCAGGACACAGTTGAACAGTTCCATGACACAGATGTAGTTTCCATTATCAGGTGGAAGGATACAAGGCACAGGTGAAGGGTCCAGGCAGAGGTTCAGGGTCCATGGCACAGGTGGAAGCATCCATGATATAGGTTTAGGGTCCATGACACAGGTAGAGGGTCCATGTCATAGGTGGAGGGTCCATGACACAGGTTTAGTGTCCATGACAGAGGTTTAGGGCCCATGACTAATGTGGAGTGTCCATGAGAGGTGAAGGCATTCATGACACAGTTGAAGGGTCCATGACACTGATGGGAGTTCAATGACAAAGGTAAAGGGTCCATGATTAAGTCAGGGGTCCATGTCACACGTAGAAAGATCCATGATACAAATTTAGGGTTCAAAACACAGGTGGAGAGGTCCTTGACACAGGTTTAGGGTCAATGACACAGGTGGGGGGTCCATGAAACAGGTGAAAGGGTCCATGACATAGGTTTAGGGTCCATGACACAGGTGAAGGGATCTATGACAGAGTTGAAGCATCCAGGACACAAGTGGAGGGGTCCTTGACACAGGTGGAGTGTTCATGAAACAGGTGGAGGGTCCAAGACACAGATGTAGGGGACCATGACACAAATGAGGGGTCCATAACATGGGTTAGGTTCCATGACATAGGTTGAAGGTCCATGACACAGGTGGAGGGTCCTTGAGAGAGGTGGAGGATCCTCGAAACAGGTGGAGGGGTCCATGTCATAGGTTTAGGGTCTATGACACAGGTGGAGATATTCACCACACAGGTGGAGGGTTCATGACATAGGTGGAGGGTGTATGACACTGGTGGAGGGGTCCATGACACAGGTTTAGGGTCAGTGACACAGGTGGAGGTTCCATAAAACAGGTGGAAGTGTCCATGACATAGGTTTATGGTCCATGACACAGGTTGAGGGTCCAAAACACAGGTGGTGGTGTCTGTGAGTCTGGTGGAGGGTCCATGACACAGGTGGAGGGTTCATGAACAGGTGGAGGATGCATGACACAGGGGGAAGAGTCCATGAAAGCAGTAGATGGGTCCATAACATAGGTTTAGGGTCCATGACACTGGTAGACGTGTCTATGACAAAGGTGAAGGTTCCTAGACAGAGGTGAAGGGTCCATGACACAGTTGGATGGGTTCATATTAAAGGTTTAGGGTCCATGACACAGCTTTCCATGTACAAGTCGAATGGTCCATGACACAGGTTTAGAGTCCATGACACAATTGGAGTGTCCATGATACTGATGGAGGGGTCCATGACACAGGAAAGGGGCCTGTGACACAGGTGGTGGGATTGTTGACAAGAAAGAGGGGTTCAAGACACAGGTGGAATGATTCATGATACAGGTGGTTGGGTCCACGACAGAGGTTTAAGGTCCTTAACACAGGTAGAGGGGTCCATGACAAAGGTGGAGGGGTCATGTCACAGGTGGAGGGTCCTTGACAGAGGTGGAGGCCCATGACACAAGTGGAGGAGTTCATTTCAAAGGTTTAGGTTCCATGACAAAGGTGGAGTGGTCCATGACACAGATTTAGGGGGCTATGACATAATTTCAGGGTCCATGACACAGGTGGAAATGTCCTGACAGAGGTGGAGGGTCTATAACACAGGGGTTATGAAGGGGTCCATAACACAGTTGAAGGGGCCCATGACACAGTTGAAGGGGTCCATGACACAGGCTTAGGATCCATGACACTGGTAGAGGGGTCCATGGCACAGGTGGACTTTCCATGACAAAGATTTAGGGTCCATGACACAGATGGAGGGATACATGACACAGGAGAAGGGTCAATGACCGGTGGAAGGTGCAACACAGGTGGAAGTGTCCATGACTTAGGCTCAGGGACCATGGCACAGGTGGAGGGTCCATGACACAGGTGGAGGGTCCATGACACATGTGGAGGGGTCCATGAAACAGGTGGAGGGCCCATGACACAGATGGAGCATGTATGACACAGGTGGAGGGTCCATGACACAGGCAAAAGGGTTCATGACATAGGTTTAGGGTCCATGACACAGGTTTAGGGTCCCTGACACAGGATGTGGGGTCCATGACACCAGTGGAGGGTCAATAACACAGGTGGAGAGGTCCAATGACACAGGTGGAGTGTCCATGATATAGGTGGAGGGTCAAAGACAGAGGTTGAGGGATCTGTGGCAAAGGTTTAGAGTCCATGACACAGGTGGAGTTTCTGTGTCAAAGGTTTATGGTCCATGCCACAGGTTTAGGATGCATGACACAGGTGGAGCACCCATGATGAAGATTTAGGATATATGACAAAGGTGGAGGGTCCATCACACAGATGGAGGGTCTATGACACAGGTGAAGGGGTCCATGACACAGGATAAGGGTTCATGACAAAGGTTTAGGGCCCATGACACATGTGGTGGGGTTCATGACACAGAAAGAGGGGCATAACACAGGATAAGGGTCCATGACACAGGTTTTCGGTCCATGACACTGCTGGAGGGGTTCATGACACAAGTGGAGGTGTCCATGACACAGGTTTAGGGTCCATGACACAAGTTTTGGATACATTACACAGGTTCAGGGTTCATGACACAGGTGGAGAGGTCCATTACACAGGTTAAGGTTCGATGACACAGGTAGAGGATCCATGAAACAGGGGGAAGTGTTCATGACATAGGTGTAGGGTCCAGACACAGGTGAAGGGATCCATGACAGAGGCTTAGGTTCATGACACAGGTTTAGGGTCAATGACACTGGTGGAGGATTCCATGACACAGGTGGAGTGTTCAAGAAACAGGTGGAGGGTCCATGACACAGGTGGAGGGGTCCATGACACAGGTGGATGGTCCTTGACAGAGGTCAAGGGTCCATGACACAGGGGGAGTGATCCATAACACAGGCTTAGGGGTCCATGACACAATTTCAGGGTTAATGACACGGGGAATATTCCATGACACAGGTGGAGGATCTGTGACACAGGTTTAGGATGCATGACACAGGTGGAGGAGTCCATGGCACAGGTGGAGGTCCATGACATAGGCTAAGGGTCCATTTCACAGGTGGAGGGTAGATGACAAAGGTGAAGAGTACATGACACAAGTGAATGGTCCATGACATAGGTTTAGGGTACATGACAAAGGTGGAGGGATTCATGACAAATGTGAAGGGTCCCTTACACAAGTGAAGGGTCTGTGACATAGGTTTAGGGTCTATGACACAGGTGGAGGGATGCCAAGCCTTGGCAGGGGTCGTGGCACAGCTTGGTGGGGGAAAGGCGTCAGCAACGAGAATAAAGCAACACAGACTCGGCGATCTGAGGCTTAGTTTCAACTTTACTGTTACATGGCTAAGTTCTAAGTTCAGCTACTGTTTCACACATGATCTATACATATCTATACACTCAGCTTGAGTACATTCTTTTGAGGTTACATAGAAAGGGAGGTGGTAAAGCTCTAAGGGAATGTGATGGACATAAGTATAATCAAAACAAATCAAGTTCTCCTACTTTTCTAAACAAAACATCACTAAACCATTAACTGGTTCTGGTTTTCGTCTTACTAGGAACGATAAGAGCCAAGGCTATCCTTATAGGTTTAACACGTCATGATTTAAAGTTATGTCAAGGATAACAGTTGTACTTTAGACATCACTGGGAGGTTGATATGCAGCATAGACACCTTTTGACCTGTCTATAGTATAAAAAGTGGAACTTCCTTTTGTTAATAGTTTAAATGACACCCAAGATACAGCTTCCCATCAATCTTATATGCAATCCACGGAGGTCCCTGAACTGTGAAAACAGTTTCCCTAAGAGGGGGGCACATCCTGGTTTGGCCTAAAGCAGTCAGGCAGTCTGGCTGTGTTAAGCTAACTGAGAGCAGTGGACAATAACTCTTGTTGATCTGACCCATGACATTTTTTCTGTTTGCTTAAGGTAATATTAATATAAAATCAATTAAGGCTTGAGCAGTGTTATTTTTATGTTCCAAATCACTTAATGTCTGATTTTTTATTGAAATCTTTAAGTGTAAATGTACAATAAGAAATAACACAAAAACAAGGAGGAGTATGCGTCGTCCACATATCCCAGAAGATTAGACCATGTAAGAATCTTCATTATTCCCAGTGGAACCATGTCAAGCAGTGAGGGGAATAGTGGTGGGTGTGGCAGAGGGGTCCATGATGTAGGTTTAGGGTCTGTGACATAGGTGCAGGTTTCCATGTCATAGGTGGAGGGTCCATGATATAGGTTTAGGGTCCATGACACAGGTGGAGGGGTCCATGACACAGGTAGAGGGTCCATGACATAGGTTTAGGGTCCATTACAAAGGTGGAGTGGTCCATGACATAGTTTTATGGTCCATGACACAGGTAGAGGGTCCATGACACAGGTGGAGGGGCCCATGACTCAGGTAGAGGGGTCCATGACACAGTTTTAAGATCCATGACACAGGTGGAGAGTCCATGACACCTCTGGAGTTTCCATGACACAGGTTTATGGTCCATGACACAAGTGGAGGGGTTCATGAAACAGATTTAGGGTCCATGACACATGTTTAGGGGTCATGACACTGATGGAGTGGTCCATGGCAAAGGTTTAGAGTCGATGACACAGTTGGAAGGTGCATGAAACAGGTGGAAGGGCCTATGACATAGGTTTTGGATCCATGACACAGGTGAAAGGGTCCATGACAAAGGATTAGGGTCCATGACACAGCTTTAGGGTCCATGATGCAAGGAAAGGGGTCCATGACACAGGTGGTGTGTTCATGAAACAGGTGGAGGGTCCATGACACAGGTGGAGGTGTCCTTTACAGGGGTGGAGTTCCATGACAGTGGTGGAGGGGTCCATGACATAGGTTTATGGTCCATGACACAGGTGGAGCATCCATGATACAGATGGAGCATCCAGAACACAGGTGGAGGGTATATGACACAGGTGGAATGTCCATGAGAATGTGGAAGGTACATGACAAGGTGAGGGTCCAAGACATAGGTTTAGGGTCCATGACATAGGCGGAGGGTGCATGGCACAGGTGGAGGGTCCATGACAAAGATTTGGGGTCCATGACACAGGTAAAGGGTCCATGACATAGGTTTGGGTTCATGACATAGGTGGAGGGTCCATACATTGTTTTAGGGTCCATGACACAGGTGGAGAGCTGTATGGCACAGGTGGAGGAGTTCATGACACAGGTGGAGAATCCATGACACATGTGGAGGTTCCATGACATATGTTTATGGTCCATGACACAGTTGTGGGGTCCATGACAGAGATTTTGGGTCCACGACCCAGGTGGAGGGGTCCTTGACACAGGTGGAAGGGTCTATCTGTGATAGAGGTTTAGGGTCCATGACACAGGTTTAGGATCCATTACACAAGTTCAGGATTCATGACACTGGTGGAGGGGTCCATGACACAGGTGGAGGGGTCTATTACACAGGTTTAGTGTTCATGACACAGGTGGAAGGTCCTTGACAGAGATGGAGGTCCATGACACAGGTGGAGAGGTCTATTTCAGGTTTAGGGTCCATGACACAGCTTTAGGTTCCATGACACATGTGGAGTGGTCCATGACAGAGGTTTAATGGACCATGACACAATTTTAGGGTCCATGACACAGGAGAAAGTGTCCATAGCAGAGATTTAGTGTCCAGGACACAGGTGGAGGGGTCCATGATAGAGGTTAGGGTCCATTACATAGGTGGAGGGGTCCATGACACAGGTTTAGTGTCTATGACACAGGTGGAGGTTCCACTTCACAGGTGGAATGGTCCATGACACTGGTTAAGGGTCCATGACAGAGGTGGAGAGTTCATGACAAATGTGGAGGGAACATGACACAAATTTAGAGTCCATGACACAGGTGGGGGTTTCCTAGACACAGGGCCCATAAAACTGGTGGAGGGGAAGATATACATGGAAGGTTCATTACACAGGTGGAGGGCCCATGACATAGGATTTTGATCCATGACAAAGCTTTAGGGTCATGACAAGGTGGAGAGCCCATGACAGGTGGAGGGTCCATGACATAGGTGGAGGGTACATGACACAGGGGAGGGACCCTGACACAGGTGGAGGGGTCAATGACACAGTTGGAACATCCATGACACAGGTGGAGGGGTCCTTGTCACAGGGGGAGGGTTCCATGACACAGGTGGAAGGTCCATGACATAGGTTTAAGGTTCATGACATAAGTTCAGGGTCCATGACATGGTGGAGGGGTCCATGACACAGGTGGAGGTGTCCACCACACAGGTTGAGAGTTCATGACAGAGGTGGAGGGTCCATGACACAGGTGGAGGTGTCTATGATGGGTTTAGGTTCCATGACACAGCTTTAGGGTTCATGACACAGGTGGAGGGGTTGTTGACAAAGGTTTAGTGTCCATGCCACAGGTGGAATGGTTCATGACACAGGTGGAGGAGTCCATGACACATGTTGAGGATCAATGACAAAGGTGGAGGGGTTCATGACACAGGCAGGTCCATGATATAGGTGTAGGGTCCAAGAAATAGGTTTAGGGTCCATGACACAGGTGGAGGGTCCATGACATAGGTTTAGGGTCTATGACACATGTGGAGAGTCCATGACACATGTGGAGGCTCCATGACACAAGTTTATGGTCCATGACACAGGTGGAGGTGACCATGAAATAGATTTTTGGGTCCATGACACACATTGGGATCCATGACACAGGTTCAGAGTTAATGACACAGGTAGAGGGTCCATGACACAGATGCAAGGATCCATGACACAGGTGGCATATTCTTGACAGTTGGAGGGTCCAAGATACAGGTGCAGGGATCCATGATACATGTGGAGGGGTCCATAATACAGGTTTAGGGTCCATGAAACATGTGAGGGTGTCTATGACACAGGTGGAGGGTTCTTGATAGAAGTGGAGGTCCATGACACAGGTGGAGGGGTCCATTTCACAGGTTTAGGGACCATGACACAGCTTTAGGTTCCATAACACAGGTGAAGTGGTCCATGACACAGGTTTAGGGGTCCATAACACAACTTCAGGGTCCATGACACAGGGGGAAATGACCATGACACAGGTGGAGGGTCCATGACACAGGTGGAGGGGTCCATGAAACAGGTTGAGGATCCATTACACTGGAGGGTTTCATGGCACAGGTGGAATGTCAAAGATATGGATTTAGAGTCCATGACAATGATGGAGGGATGCATGACACCAGTAGTCATGAAAAAGGTGAAGATTCTATGACAGAGATTTATAGTCCATGACACACATTTAGGATCCACAACACAGGTTCAGGGTCCATGACACAGGTGGAGGGGTCCATGACACAGGTGGAAGGGTCCATGACACAGGTTGAAGGGTCGATGACTCAAGTGGCGAGGTCCATGACTCAGATGGAAGGGTCCATGACAGAGATCCTGGGGTCCGTGACAGAGGTGGACAGGTCCATAACAGGTGGAGTTGTCCATGACACAGGTTCAGGGTCGATGATACAGGTTGAGGGATTCATGACACAGGTTTAGGGTCCATTACATGGGTTTAATGTCCACGACACAGGTGGAGTGGTGCATGACACAGGTTTAGGGTCCATGACACAGGTGGAAGGGTTCATGACACAGGTTTAGGGCCCATGACACAGGATTAGTGTCCATGACACAGGTGAAGGGGTCCATGATACATGTTTAGGATCCTTGACACAGGTGGAGGGTACATGACACAGGTGGAGGGGTCTCTGAAAATAGCTTGAGGGGTCCCTGACACAGCTGGAAGGGTCATGATATAGGTTTAGGGTTCATGACACTGGTGGAGGCATCCATGACAGAGATTTAGGGTCCATGAAACAGATGGAGGGTCCATTACACAGGTTAAAGGTCTATGACAAGGGTGGAGTGTCCATGACACGGGTGAAGGGTCCATGACACTGGTCAGGGGTCTATGACACAGGTGATGTGTCCATGACACAGGTGGGAGGTCTATCACAAGGGGGAGGGGTCCATGATACTGGTGGAGCATCCATGACACAGGTGGAGGGTTGTCACATAGGTGGAGTGGTCCAAGACACAGGTTTAGGTTCCATGACACAATGGAGGGTCCCTGACACAGGTGAAGCATCCATGACATTGTTGGGGGCTCATGACACAGGTGAAGGGTCATGACATTGGTCAGGGGTTCATGACACAAGTGAAAGTTCTATGATAGAGGAGAGGGGTCCATGACAGTTGGAGGTGTCCAAGGTACTGGTGGATCATCCATGACACAGGTTGAGGATCTATGACACAGGTGGAGGGCTCATGA
>JAJEJO010048132.1:1383-15752 GCA_020662805.1 Glaucomys volans
CACTGAGCCACATCCCCAGCCCTATTTTGTATTTTATTTAGAGACAGGGTCTCACTGAGTTGCTTAGCGCCTCGATAAGTTGCTGAGGCTGGCTTTGAACTCTCGATCCTCCTGTCTCAGCCTCCCAAGTGCTGGGATTACAGGTGTGCACCACTGCGCCTGGCCTAAATCCTTGTTTTGAGCAATTTCTCCATGTAATTTTGTCAGTTTGGGGCCCAGCTATTTTTAGGTTTCATCATTAGAAGCAGACCAGATACACAGATATTTTTGGTGGTGATACCAGGGACTCAATCCAGGGCCTTACACCTGCCAGCCATGTGCTTCACCCCTGAGCTACACCCAAGCACTTTATTCTGAGACAGGCTCTAGTGGACCATGCTGGCCTTAAACTTGCCTTAACCTGAGATTAAAGGCCTCTGCCACCAGCACAGCCTCATAGGGTGATTACACCAACATCCTAAGATGGACATGTGCACCGTTTCCTGCCTGTGATGAGCAAGAGGGTCCAGGTGCTGCTCTTACACGTGCACGCATATCTGCAGCATAAACTCAGAAGGGAAGTGGCGGGGTCTGAGACCGTGCATTTGTAATCTCATCTCTACCAGAGTGCCTTCCATGGGGGCTGTACTTTTTGGGGGGTGTGCTGAGGATTGAACCCAGTGGGACTCCACCACGGAGCTATATCCCCAGCCCTTTTTATTTTTTATTTATTTTATTTTATTTTATTTTTTATTTTTTGGAACCAGGGATTGAACTCAGGGGCACTCGGCCACTGAGCCACATCCCCAGCCCTATTTTGTATTTTATTTAGAGACAGGATCTCACTGAGTTGCTTAGGGCCTCGCTAAGTTGCTGAGGCTGGCTTTGAACTCGAGATCCTCCTGACTCAGCCTCCCGAGTCGCTTGGATTACAGGCGTGCGCCACCACGCCCGGCCCTTTTTATTTTTTATTTTGAAATAGTGTCTCACTAAATTGAACTTTTGATCCCTCCGCCTCAGTTTCCCAAGTAGACAGGCAGGCACCACGGTGCCCAGCAGTTGTACGACTTTTATTTTTATTTATTTTGGGTGGTGCTGGGGTGGAACCCAGGGCCTCCGGCCTCAGCCTGAGCTGTACCTCGGAGCTCCGCCCGGCCTAGTTGTACTATCTCCCAACATGGCGATGTGGAAGTGCTGTTGACCCCTGGCACTAACTATAGTGCCTTAGTCTTGGGTTTTGTTTTTTCCTCTCTCATCTGCTGGCTGTGCAGCGGTGGTATCGTGGCTGGGCTGGTTGTAGTTTGCCTTTCTGCCATTTTACTGAGGTTCAGGATCTTCCGCCAGCTGATGAGCTCTACCTCCGCATCCCTTGCCCAGGGCCCCCTCCCCTTGCTGGCGGCTTGGTCTTGACTCCTGGGAGCCCCTCCCGGTGTCCGTTCATGGATATCCATTCTGTAGGGGTTCTGCTCTTTCCTAAGGGGAGTGTCGCGATCATGTCTTCCGAGCCAGTCTTGGGTTCAAGTTCTGCCTTTGTTCATTCCTCACTGTGGCACTGGGATGACAGATCCACCTACCCTCTTCCGTGCCTCTGTGTCTCCAAGTGTAAAACGGAATGGCAGGAGTCCCACGGTCAGGGTGGTGGCGACGGTGACCTCCCGCTTCCCCCTGCAGGGCCGTGGCAGCACCAAAGCCAAGAAACCGCCCGGGGAGGGTGACTTCGACACCATCAAGCTCATAAGCAACGGTGCCTACGGGTGAGCCACCCGGGGCTCTGGCGGGGGAAGGGTGGCGGAGGCCGGGTGTCTCGGAGGTGACGGCCGGTCCTCGCTCTCTCCCCCTGCAGGGCCGTCTACCTGGTGCGGCACCGCGACACGCGGCAGCGCTTCGCCATGAAGAAGATCAACAAGCAGAACCTGATCCTGCGCAACCAGATCCAGCAGGCCTTCGTGGAGCGCGACATCCTCACCTTCGCCGAGAACCCCTTCGTGGTCGGCATGTTCTGCTCCTTCGAGACCCGGCGCCACCTTTGCATGGTCATGGAATACGTGGAAGGTGTGGCTGCCCGCGGGGCTGCTGGGCTCGGGGCTGCCGGGGGCCGCTGGACCACGGTCACCATAGTGCTGTCTGTATGTTTTCCCACCCACTGACCCATCGGGACAATGACCCGTCCGTTCATCACCTTTATTTATTTGCCCAATCATCTATTGGTTTATCGATGTGCTTTTTATTTCATCAATATAGATGCACCACCCGGCCGTCTATTACCCATCCATCCATCCTGCCGTCTATTCATTTGCATATCCATTTCCCTGTCCCTACATGCATGCACCTATTTGTTAATCCAGCTCTCTGCTCATCCATGTCTAGTCAATGATTTGTTTTTATGGGAGATGGGGTCTCAAGCAATCCTCCTGCCTCAGTCTCCTGAGTAGCTGGGACCACAGGTGGGTGCCATCATGCCTGGCCTTCGTGCATTCATTGATTCTATGACCCATCTGTTTATCACCCATAATTGTATTTACTCATTCTACCTTTATTTAAATTAAGACTTTGCTGCCTCTCTCTTTTCTTTTTTTCTCCCTGTGGTGCTGGGGATCGAACCCAGGGCCTTGTGCATGTGAGGCAAGCACTCGACTAACTGAGCTACATCCCCAGCCCAAGACTTTGCTTTTTGAGAGGAATTATAGGTTTGCAGGAAAATGTATTGGAAAGTACAGAATCCCCACATACTTCTTCCTTTACTTCCTTCTCGTTTCCTCATATTATTTCCATCTCATATAAATGCGGTACATTTATTACAATTGACGAACCAATATTAATACATTATTAACTAAGGTCCACAGTGTACTTTGCTCTGTATTTTGCTCAGGCTTTGCTATGTATTTAATGCCGAGGATTCACCCATCCATTTTTTTATATGTCTATGCCCTCATTCATTCACCTGTTTATCCACCGCCTCACTGATCATCTCTCAATCCGTCCATACCTGTTGGTATATTTATTAACCCATCATCCATCTGTCAATCTACTATCTATATTTTCATTTATTCACCTAAATTTCCCTTCTAGCATCCATCTCATTTATCTCTGCATTACACCGGCTATTCTCTATACATTTATCACCTATCTATTATATCTATCATTTATCTCTCTACTGTCATCTGTCATTGATTTCTTTATGATACTGTTATCAATTATCCAATCATCTGTCATCTGTACTATCATCTCTCTACTATACTATTTATTTATCTATCCTATCTAGCTAGTCAGCTTCCTCCATTCATCCACAGTTATGGATCCACCAGTTCATCCATCAACCCACTTATCCATTCATCCAACCATCAATGTGTGTATTATTTTTTCATCTGTGCATTCATCCACTCTTGTGTACTTGCCCCAGTAGAAACCCTCCCTACTGGGAGCACATACGTGTTGTACTTATCAGAAAAAATATACCGTCTCATAGGGCCAAGCCATGCCAATTCCAAGCCTTAGGCCACCATCCAGTTACTCCACCACTGTCCTCATTGTCTCCCTCATGGCACATGCTGTGGTAGGCACATGCTGATGGCACAGAGGGAAAACAGTCCTCTCCCTCATGGAGCTTACGTTCTGGCCCGTGGAGACAGACTGTAAACAAACCAGTGGAGACAAGGTAATTTCAGAGTGAGGGCATCAGGGAGGACCATGAGGCTGGAGGGGGTGAGGGAGACAGGGGTGGACAGGGGCCTCTGAGCCCTGGATTACACCAGGAAGTATGATCTCTTAGTTTACAGACTCTTAGGATAGTGTCTGGATGTGGAGGAGCAGCGAGGAGGCCAAGTGGGGGAGAAGGGTGTGCTGAGCACGCAGGGCCTTGGGGCCTAGAATGGCATTGAATTTCATTCCAAATGCAACAGGAAGCCACTGAAGATTTTAAGCAGAGTTGACATGGTCTGAATTATGTTTTAAGAACATCCATTTGGCTTCAGTGGCAGCCGGATCCAGGGAAATCAAGGCAACGGCAGCTGCACTAGTCCAGGGTCATGGAGGAGGAGGCGGAGCAGCCCCTGGAAGGGGGGGTCTCTGACGGGTTAAGCACGCTGTAGAGGTGTGTGCTCAGGGTCCCCTGAGCCTGGCCCAGCCCAAAGTGTCATTTGAAATCAACCCACTGTGGTTCCCAGGAGATTTGTGGGTTAGAATTAGTTGGAGCCAGGCATGGTGGTGCAAGCCTGTAATCCCAGTGGCTTGGGAGGCTGAGGCAGGAGGATCTCAAGTTCAAAGCCAGTCTCAGCAACTTAGGCCCTAAGTAACTCAGCAAGACCCTGTCTCTAAATAAAATATAAAAAAGGTCAGGAGATGTGACACAATGGTTAAAGACCCCTGGTACCAAAAAAAAAAAAAAAAAAAAAAAAAGAATTAGTTGGGGTTGTGGCCAGATGCAAATTCCTGTACCCTGCCTTCAGAGTCTCACTTGTTTCTGAAACCCAGTTAAATAATCTAACTTAAGCAAAAAAGACAAAGGGGGGAAAAAAGAAGAAGGAAGGAAAATGAATTTAGCTTATATTGCTTTTTTTTTTAAAATATATACTGGGGAGACAGGATCTTGCTAAATTGCCCAGGCTGGCCTCTAATTTGTGATCCTCCTTCCTCAATCTCCCAAGTGCCTGGGATAACAGGCATGTGTCATCACTCCTAGCTGGCTATGTGATTTTTCAAAAAATATTTTTAGTTGTAGATGGACACAATACCTTTATTTATTTTATGTGGTGCTGCGGATCGAACCCAGAGCCTCACATGTGCTAGGCAAGCGCTCTACCACTGAACCACAGCCCCAGTCCCCTTGTATGGTCTTAAAATCAACAGCACCTTCTACAGTGACTGTATGTTGGTTCTCTCCCCATTCCAACAGGAATCTCTTTACTACTTGGCTCTGTTCTCCTTACAGGCCCTGAGGTAGCAAGAGTGTCATCCAGCAGATCCCAGATTACAGTTAAGAGTTTAGCAATCTTTGTAAAAAAAAGACCAAAAATTCTGAGGGTTACTCCCTGGAACAACCTGCAGGTGATACACCTGGAGAGAACTTTAACTCTTGTAAGAAAAAAGGGGGAGAGCTGGGGATATAGCTCAGTTGGTAGAGTGCTTGCCATGTAAGCATCAAAGTCCTGGGTTCAATCCCCAGCACTGCAAAAAAAAAAAAAAAGAAAGAAAGAAAAGGGGGAATTGGGTGCACAAAGCCACCCACTAATAATTCCAGCTACTCAGAAGGCTGAGGCTGGAGGATCACAAGTTCAAAGTCCCTGAGCAACTTAGTGACACCCTGTCTCAAAAGTTAAAATATAGCCGGGCGTGGTGGCGCACACCTGTAATCCAAGCGACTTGGGAGGCTGAGTCAGGAGGATCACGAGTTCAAAGCCAGCCTCAGCAACCTAGCGAGGCCCTAAGCAACTCAGTGAGACCCTGTCTCTAAATAAAATACAAAATAGGGCTGGGGATGTGGCTCAGTGGCCGAGTGTCCCTGAGTTCAATCCCTAGTTCCAAAAAAAAAGGTTAAAATATAGCCGGGCGTGGTGGCGCATGCCTGTAATCCCAGCACTTGGGAGGCTGAGGCAGGAGGATCGCAAGTTCAAAGCCAGCCTTAGCAACTTAGCGAGGCCCTAAGCAACTCAGTGAGACCCTGTCTCTAAATAAAAATACAAAAAATGGGGCTGGGGATGTGGCTTAGTGGTGGAGTGCCCCTGGGTTCAATCCCCAGTACAAAAAAAAAAAAATTAAAATATAAAGGGCAGGAGATGTCTCTCAGCGGTAGAGTGCCCTGGGGCCAATCCCCAGTAAAACAAACAAATAAATAGAAAAAGGGAATGGATATTGGGGAGTCTCAAATGCCAATGTTGCTTGTAATAAATCTTTTTTGGGGTATACTGAGAGATGAATGTAGGGGGGTTTTAGTGAACCCCAGGGTCTCACTAAGTTTCTTAGGGCCTTGCTAAATTGCTGAAACTGGCCTTGAACTTGAGATCCTCCTGCCACAATCTCCAAATCATTGGGATTACACATCCACACCACTGCACCAGCAGCCCTTATAGTAAATTTTGTAGAGGCCAGGAATCTGAATTTTAAGGCCCTTGACCCTCAAGGTTTACATGACAAGAGGTCAAGCACTGTGTTCCTAGACAGTCCACAAATTAGCCTTCTTTGGTTCCACCTCCATTGTCAGCTTCTTGCATGACCCAACCTCTCTCTAAGTCTCAGCCTCCATGTGTATAAAATGGACTGATTATACTCACTTTGGAAATGGCTAGAAGGATGAGTGAGGCTTCAAAGAGGGCAACTCCCTGGGTGACTCGGAGGGAGGTCCCTTCTGATCCTCACCTTTCCTTATCTGCCAAGTGAGCGCAGGAAGGAAGTTGATGCAATGGTGCATGTCTAGCCCTCCGATCTGAGGCAGGGTGCCTCCTTTTCACCTGGGTCCCTCCCCTGGCCCACAGGTGGCGACTGTGCCACCCTGCTGAAGAATATCGGGGCGCTTCCGGTGGAGATGGCCCGCATGTACTTCGCCGAGACCGTGCTGGCGCTTGAGTACTTGCACAACTACGGCATCGTGCACCGCGACCTCAAGCCGGACAAGTGAGCCTTGACCTCACCCAGCCCTCCTCCCTGCCCTTGGGAGGCCAGCCGCCTCTGAGACCCCCATGTGTGTTTGCAGTCTCCTCATCACCTCCATGGGTCACATCAAGCTCACGGATTTCGGCCTCTCCAAGATGGGGCTCATGAGCCTCACCACCAACCTGTACGAAGGCCACATCGAGAAGGATGCCCGAGAGTTCCTGGACAAACAGGTGTGTGGCGGGAGTGGGGGTCACCGAGGGTGGAGTGACCCGGCAGGACCTCAGCCCAGGGCCTGGTGGGGGGCACAGTTCTCCCTCGAGGCCACTCCTGCGGCCAGGGCGCGGGCTGACCGCCTGCCCCCAGGTGTGTGGGACACCAGAGTACATCGCGCCCGAGGTCATCCTGCGCCAGGGCTACGGCAAGCCAGTGGACTGGTGGGCCATGGGGATCATCCTCTACGAGTTCCTGGTGGGCTGCGTGCCCTTCTTCGGGGACACACCGGAAGAGCTCTTTGGACAGGTCATCAGTGGTATGTGCATCCTAAGTGGGCAGATGGGGCACGAGGAGAGGGTAGGATCTGGGCCCCACGGGCTCCCAAAGCGGTCTCTCAGCTCCGCTTATCTTTGCAGATGACATTCTGTGGCCCGAGGGGGATGAGGCCCTGCCCACCGACGCCCAGCTCCTGATATCCAGTCTCCTGCAGACCAACCCCCTGGTCCGACTTGGGGCAGGTAAGGGGTCTGCGGTGCAGGGGAGCTGAGGCGGGAGGGCCTGTTGAGGAACAGGACACCATAACCCAGGCCCAGCCGTCCTATGGCCTTGGGGTGGAACGCAGAGTGACGGGCTGGGCTGGCCAGCAGCCGCAGCTGGAATCCCTCGCCTCCCAGGTGGTGCCTTTGAGGTGAAGCAACACAGTTTCTTTCGAGACCTGGACTGGACAGGGCTGCTGAGGCAGAAGGCTGAGTTCATCCCCCACCTAGAGTCCGAGGATGACACCAGCTACTTCGACAGTGAGTGGCGACAGGAGATGGGACCTGTGTGGAGGATGGGATCCCAAGACAGGACCTTAGACTGAGGTCTGGGATCGAGCCAGACACCTCGAAAGGAAGGCTGAAGTTGAGGCGGGGGCGTGGCCAGCTCCGAGGTAGAACAGCGAGGGCGTGGCCTGTTGTGAGGCGGGGCTAGTCCAAGAACTGTCCAGTGAGAACTGTGGTTGTGGATAGGGGTGGAGCCGGGACAGGAGTGAGTTCTAAGGTTGGGACCCGGTCAGAGGATGGTACTGGGGACCAAAAGGAGGGGGCGTGGGCTGGTCTGAGATAGCGCCGGGGTTCAGGGCACTGTAAATACGATCTGGGACAGTGGCCTCTCTGGGGTAGGATTGTGTCTCCCAGAATGCAGAAGGGACCCAGGATGGGGGCGGAGCCTGAACCCATCCGAGAATGTGTCAGGGGCGAGCCTCACCTGTAGGCTCCGCACGATCGGGGTGGAACTCTGAGCAAGGGACTGGTATCCACAGTCACCGCCCCACCCTCTCCACAGCCCGCTCAGACAGGTACCACCACGTGAACTCTTATGACGAAGATGACACGACGGAGGAGGAGCCCGTAGAGATCCGCCAATTCTCCTCCTGCTCCCCGCGCTTCAGCAAGGTGCGTCAAGGCTGGGCTTGATGAGGGGGTCAGGGTGAGATTAGCTGCGGGAGTAGGGTTGAGGAAACTGGTGGAGGAGGCTCCAGGAGCCCAAGGCCTGAGTATTGAGAAGGCTTTTAGCGGGTGGGAGTTAGGAAGTGGGGAGGTCTTGGGGGAGTCAGGATGAGGGAGTCTGGGGTTTACTGGCATTGAGCTGAGTCTAAGGAGAGCCAGGACAGTTGGTGTGGGTGAGGCTCACAGTGGCACAGGATTGAGTCTGAACCGGTCAGGTTAAGGTCGTAGGGGTGAAGATGACAGGGGGCAGGGCAAAGCTGAGCAAGGTCTAGCATTGAGGAGCAACTCAAGGCCTCGCCTTGTTGAGGGTAGACATGAATTTGGTAGTGGCCTGGGTAGATGCTGTTGGACAAAGAGCAGATTGTTGAGGTCTTTGCCGGGGCCTAGAACGAGGCAGGCCTAAACTTTGTGGGACGGGGCTTGAGTTGAAGAATTGATGGATTAAAATATATATATGTATATATATGTATATATACATGTTGTAGATGGAAACAATATGTTTTATTTACTTACTTATTTTATGTGGTGCTGAAAATCGAACCCATTGCCTCATATGTGCTAGTCAAGCGCTCTACTACCGGGCCACAACCGCAGCCCCGAATTGTCAGATATTGAGGGAATTAGGCAGGGTGGGGCGATTGTTGGTTATTGATGGAAATTGGGCGGGGCCGGGCCTCGGGAAGAGAAGTGTGGCTTAGGCAGGTCTAGTGTCAGGAAGCCGATGGGCTTGTGAGCGATGGTGGACCCACCACCTTGCAGGTGTATAGCAGTATGGAGCAGCTGTCGCAGCACGAGCCCAAGACCCCTGTAGCAGCCGCAGGGGGCAGCAAGCGGGAGCCAGGCGCCAAGGACGAGAAGGTGGCCGGCAAGCGGGAGGGGCTGGGCGGCCTGACCCTGCGTGAGAAGACCTGGAGAGGGGGCTCTCCGGAGATGTGAGCAGGGGTATGGCTGGGTTTGGGGGCGGGGCATAGGGGCGTGTTCTCCGCTGACCTCGACCCCTCCACGCAGCAAGCGCTTCTCTGCGTCTGAGGCGAGTTTCCTGGAGGGGGAGGCCAGTCCCCCGTTGGGTGCGCGTCGCCGATTCTCGGCGCTGCTGGAGCCCAGCCGCTTCAGCGCCCCGCAAGAGGACGAGGATGAGGCCCGGCTGCGCAGGCCTCCCCGGCCCGGCTCCGATCCCCCAAGCTCGCTGGATGCGCGAGCCCCCAAAGAGGCGGCTCAAGGGGAAGGCACTCCCAGCGCTGGGGACCCTGAGGCCAGTGAGTCCCCTCTCCTGCTGCCTTCCCCAGGTCCCCAATGGCGATATGTTGAGCATTTAATGAACCTGATACTATTCACACTCCAGCTATACGTTAGGAACACCGGATACTATGCTCGCACTGACGTGATACTCTTGGAAACTGAGGATTTCTGCTCTGATTAAACTCACAATCCAGCAGGGGAGAGAAGTAGGAAGAGCACTCCAGGCAGAGGGAACAGCATGTGAGAAGCCCTGGCCTTGGACTGATCTCTAACCCACCTGTTCTGTGTTGCAGCTGAGCGCCCACGCCCAGGTGACCTCTGCCCACCCTTGAAGGATGGGGACCCATCAGGCCCTAGGGCCACCAATGACCTGGTTCTACGCCGGGCACGGCACCAGCAGCTATCCGGGGACGCTGCGGTAGAAAAGAGGCCTTCTCGAACTGGGGGCAAAGTTATCAAGTCGGCTTCAGCCACGGCCTTGTCTGTCATGATTCCTGCAGGTGATCCTGGTTCTGTCCAGCAAGGGAGGGGCTGCCCCCACTGGAGCCAGGACAAGCCAGTGAGAATAGTGCATTTCCCTGTCCACAGTGATTGGCTCTGAGATGGACCAATGACAGTCAGCTCTGGGACTTTGACTAGGGAGGAGGGAGGAGCACATACTGGAGAGCCGTATCTAATTGGCCATGACCTGTGACCATTGTTCTATGTCTGCAGTGGACCCCCATGGAAGCTCACCCCTTGCTAGTCCCATGTCACCAAGATCTCTCTCCTCCAATCCATCTTCACGGGACTCCTCACCCAGCCGGGACTACTCACCAGCTGTCAGTGGCCTCCGCTCCCCTATTACCATCCAACGATCAGGCAAAAAATACGGCTTTACCCTGCGGGCCATCCGCGTCTACATGGGTGACTCAGATGTCTACAGTGTCCACCATATTGTTTGGGTGAGCACTTATGGGTTAGATTTGTTTCCAAGGGTGAGGAGTGGGGAGGCAGAAGGCCTCTGGATAAGAATTCCTTGTGACTCCCTCTTTAACTTACCTCTCTGACCCTCAGTTTCTTCATCTGTAAAATGGGAAGAATATGACTATTTCATAAGGTGTTATGAAGACTATAGTGCATGCAGAGCCAGGTATCTGGCACATAATCTTATGGAGCTTTTCTTATTACTCTTCTGGTTAATCCTGCTATTGTGGGATTCCCCGTCCCCAGCATGTGGAAGAGGGTGGCCCAGCCCAAGAGGCAGGGCTCTGTGCCGGGGACCTCATCACCCACGTGAACGGGGAACCTGTGCATGGCATGGTGCATCCTGAAGTCGTGGAGCTGATCCTTAAGGTGAGTGCAGGGTAGGACCCACACTGGGTGGAGGGTGGGGAAGACCCGAGCCTTCTCCAGCAGATCATTCCTTCCCTTTCTCCTCCAGAGCGGCAACAAGGTGGCTGTGACCACAACACCTTTTGAAAATACCTCCATCCGTATTGGCCCCGCAAGGCGTAGCAGCTACAAGGCCAAAATGGCTCGTCGGAACAAGCGGCCCTCTGCCAAGGAGGGCCAGGAGAGGTGGGCAGGGCCATAAACAGCCCAATCTTTGGTCAGTGGGAGGGACTAAGGCTGTGGGACACAGGTGAGGACTGGAAACGGAAGTGCTTGGGATGGTGGCTAGGACAAAGGGGACCAACAAGGTAAGAGGGGCTGGGAAAGTGGGGAAAGCCAAGAAAGGGAGCTGTGCCAGGTTGGGGGAGAGGCAGGTGTGCTGCAGATGTGAAGGAGAAAGAGCCTGCGCAGAGCAGGGGCCGTGTGTGTCCAGGAGATGGTCCTGCTCCTTTGGGTGTGTTTAGAAAGACCTGGTGAGGCTGGGTTGAGATTTCTATTAGGAGCAGCATGCCAGGCAACACCAAGCCACCTGAATACAGTTATGCTTGGCTAAACGACAGGAGTCGTCCTAATAAATCCTCCTTTAGGGAATTGCATTGTTGTGCAAACATCCACGAATGTACTTACACAACAAGACAGGACACTAGGCGATATAATCTCCTGGGACTATCGTGGTGTTGTGGTCCTTCCCTGATCGTATGGAGAGTATGACTCTGATTTCTTTATAGACTGAAGGAGCAAGGGGCTGGGGATTTGACTCAGTTGTAGAGCACTTGCGCACTCTGCACAAGACCCGGGTTCCAGCCCCGACACTACAAATACACACAAAGATTGAAGGAACTAGGAGAGGTGGGTGGGGACAGAAATGGTGGGTTTTTTGTTTTTCTGTGGTCCTGGGAATTGAATCCAGAGCCCCACATGCTAGGCAAGCGTGCTGCCACTGGAGCTAAACCCTGCGACCCCAGAGTGCTGTTTTGATCAAAGGACACTAAGGGGAGGATTTGAATGAGTGAGGAGCCAAAAGAGGCTTCATCAGGTGAATTAACCTAAATTAGGTGGTGAATTATGTGCGTTACAGCAGAAGAGGGAGGGGCCATGAATGTGGGAGGAGCCAGAAGAGGTTGGTTTTTGTTTGGATTGGTTTTCTACTGGGAGAGGTCAACACGAGTAGGCCTGGTCCAAAATGGGCGTGGCGGGCAGGTCTGAGACAGGGGAGATTTGCCTTGATGGATAGATTGCAGAGGATTACTAGAAGCCAAGGGAGGTTACAGTGGCTGCTGTGCAGCCCAGAAGTGGGAGGGGCCAAGAGCTCTGAAGGCTGATCTAGGGGAGGTGTTCCCTTCCTGGTCCTCCAGCAAGAAGCGCAGCTCCCTCTTTCGGAAGATCACCAAGCAGTCGAACCTGCTGCACACTAGCCGCTCGCTGTCGTCGCTGAATCGCTCGCTGTCGTCCAGCGACAGTCTTCCGGGTTCGCCCACACATGGGCTGCCAGCGCGCTCTCCCACGCACAGTTACCGCTCCACGCCTGACTCCGCCTATCTAGGTAAGTTTGGCACTTGCGTGGGGCTGGGGCAGAGAGGCGCTGGCTTCTTAGTGGTGACTAGTAGCTTGGCTGGGAACCTGGCGGTGCTCACTGGGCGCTGCACCTCCCCTGGCACGCAGGCGCCTCATCCCAGAGCAGCTCCCCGGCCTCCAGCACACCCAACTCGCCAGCGTCGTCGGCCTCGCACCACATCCGGCCCAGCACCTTGCACGGCCTGTCCCCGAAGCTCCACCGCCAGTACCGCTCTGCACGCTGCAAGTCAGCCGGCAACATCCCGTTGTCGCCACTGGCGCACACGCCGTCTCCCACGCAGGCGTCCCCGCCGCCTCTGCCGGGCCACACAGTGGGCAGCTCGCATACCACGCAGAGCTTCCCAGCCAAACTGCACTCGTCGCCGCCAGTCGTACGCCCGCGCCCCAAGAGTGCCGAGCCTCCCCGCTCGCCGCTCCTCAAGCGCGTGCAGTCGGCGGAGAAGCTGGGGGCCTCGCTGGGCGCGGACAAGAAGGGTGCGCTGCGCAAACACAGCCTTGAGGTGGGCCACCCAGATTTCCGCAAGGACTTCCACGGCGAGCTGGCGCTGCACAGCCTAGCAGAGTCCGACGGAGAGACGCCTCCCATCGAGGGTCCTGGCGCGACCCGTCAAGTCGCCGTCCGTCGCTTGGGCCGTCAGGAGTCGCCCCTGAGCCTGGGCGCGGACCCGTTGCTTCCCGAGGGTGCTTCCAGGCCACTGATATCTAGCAAGGAGAAGGAGTCCCCAGGCGGGGCCGAAGCCTGCACTCCACCCCGTGCTACAACCCCCGGGGGCCGGACCCTGGAGCGGGACCCAGGCTGCACGCGGCACCAGAGTGTGCAGACAGAAGACGGCGCGGGCGGGGTGGCAAGGGCCGTGGCCAAGGCGGCGCTGAGCCCCGTGCAGGAACACGAGACGGGCCGGCGAAGTAGCTCAGGCGAGGCAAGCACGCCCCTGGTGCCCATTGTGGTAGAGCCAGTAAGACCGGGGGTCAAGGCAGAGGCGTCCCAGCCTCCAGGCACGGACTCCAAGGGCTTAAAGGAACCCGCGTCCCAGGTGCCGTCTGCCCCTGAGGCCCCGAGGGGCCGGGAGCGCTGGGTGCTGGAGGTGGTGGAGGAGCGGACCACGCTGAGTGGAACTCGCTCCAAGCCGGCTTCCCCCAAGCTCTCCCCAGACCCTCAGCCATCCACGCTATCCCCAATGAAGAATGCACCCAGCAGTGCAGGGTCCCCAGCCCCACCCTCTTCCCTCCTGGTCCCAGGCACCAAGCCTGAAGTAGGACCGACCTCCCGGTGCCCTACTGAAGCTGTGCCTCCAGCAGGCCTGACCAA
Organism: Glaucomys volans; assembly: GCA_020662805.1. NCBI lineage: Eukaryota > Metazoa > Chordata > Mammalia > Rodentia > Sciuridae > Glaucomys > Glaucomys volans. The sequence continues at coordinate 15,151 of JAJEJO010048132.1, forward strand.
AAAAGGGACCTCCAGCCAGGCACCCCCAGGCCCATAGCCAAGGAGGCCGTTGGTCCCGTGCTGTACAGCCATCCTATACATATGTACACATATAAATAAAGTGCGTCTGTGCTGTGTGAGCTCTCTGGGGCTCACCCTTTCTCCTCCAGCCAGGGGAGATGCGTGCCAGTCCCCATGCCCCTGTACTTGTTGGAAGGTAGAACTCCAGTCCTGGCTACGATGGAGAGGGAAGGTGAATTTGGGGTGTCACACTTATGCAACCAGCTGTATCCAGACCCTTGGGAAGAGAAGAGGGTAGGGCATCCAGTCTGTGTCCCAATGTCACCTGAAGAAAAACTCAGTAGCATAGTCCAAAGATTTCCTTTTATTCAACAATCCTGAGTGGCATGTGATACAATTCCCATTTTGCAGATTTGTAGACTAAGTCATAGAGGTTAAGGCACATAATTTAGGTCACACAATTAGGAGGGGGCTAAACTGGGATTCAAACTCAAGTTCAAACTGGTTCCCCAGCCTTAGTTCTTTGCTCTTCAGGGCTTCCTGACCCAGCTGTATTCCCCACAGGGTTCCCAAGCTTTCACCAGAGGCTGGAAGGCCTTCCA
>JAJEJO010048136.1:0-19780 GCA_020662805.1 Glaucomys volans
TGTGGATGCCCTTAAAGGCTTGAGGTGCTCTGTGGAGATAGGATGGAAGGAGGCTGGATTAGATAATGTCCTGTTGTCTTGTCTGGCTCTGGCAGGGTCTTTGGGGCAATTTTAGAGACACATAAACTAAAGTTCTAGTTTGGTAGTGAGGCAGCTAAATCAAAACAATTCTTTACTTTTCTCCAATAAAAGTTCCTGAGGACTTTGGTGGGTATGATCTCCAAGAACTCTGGTGTGGGCTAAGGATCATCTTCTAAACCCTCAGGGTCATACAAAGCACTAGCACTTGATAAACATTTTCTTATTTAATGTCCATTAAATGTGACATCACTGTTACCACCCCTATTTGGCAAATGAGGAAACTAAAGCTGAGAGATTGGAAAACAATTTGCATATGGCCACACAGTAGGAGGTTGGTGCCTGGTGGGACCGAAAATGGAACCCCTGACATCATGTTTCCTTCTTGGTTGGTACACGCCTGCTTTCTAAGAAATGACCCAGGTCAAAGAATAGTCTTTGCTTTGATAAAAGATGATTTAATTTGGGAATGAAGAGACTTTTTTAAGGAAAAAAAAAAACTTTTTTAGTTGTAGATGGACACAATGCATTTATTTTGTTTATGTACTGCTGAGGATCGAACCCAGTACCCCATGCCTGGGAGGCAAGTGCTCTACCACTGAGCCAAAACCCCAGCCCCATGAAAAGACTTTTGAGTTCTATAAACTGTACTGTTTGATAAAGCTTCAGTTTATTGGAGATGGTGGCAGAAGTAGGGAGGAGTGTCAGACAAAGTCCTGCAAGAAAGGGAAAACCTCAGAAAGAAACTGTTTTCCCTTATGTAAACTTACTGCCGGGGAAATCACTGCTGTGGGACTCAAGCTGCCTCTTTCCTGTTATTTCTTCACTTTCTTCCATTGCGATGTATTCTATTTTGCAAACCCCTTTTGTGTCTGTGGTTGGGTTAGAGCAAAATCTAATACCATTGACTTGACTAACCTTGTTCACATCTGTACTTCTGTACATCAGGGTTGAGGGCATAACAGTCATTACTCACATCATTACTCTAATCATAAATAGAAAGTGAAAGGAAATTGGGTATGCATATATTCCATAGAAAAAATATTGGTTGTAAAAATGACAAAATGAATATCCTTAATATGCAAAGAGTTATTGCTGATTAACAAGAGAAAGATGAACATTCCAATTGAAAAAAAAATTGGGCAAAGGACACAGACACCTAAAACTCATGTGAAAAATGCAGGAAAGAAACAGAATTAGCATACTTACGTATGGAAATAATTGGAAGTATGATATTCTATGATACAATATGGGCTTTGGAGGCAGAACTATCTGGACTGATTTCTGGGTTCCCTAAACACTAGCTCAATAACCTTCTGCAAATTAACCTAAGCCTTTGTTTTTATCTGTAAAACAGAGATACCTATTTTACTGCCTTGAGGGGTTTTCAGGTAGATTTAAGTGCTTAGTGCAGGACCTGGCACATAGAAAGTTTCCCACACACATTAGTAAATGTGCATTTGATAACAATTATTATAAGAATTTGACATCTCACTGAAGTCAAAGAAATGTGATGGAAACAACAGGGAAATATTTGTTACCTAAGGTGAATGAACAAACAAAACCCACTGTTGGTTCGATGTGGAGAAAAAGGCTCTCTTATACAGTGGTGGTGTGATAGGAATTGGAATTCCATTTCTATAGGGCAATTGGCAAAATGCATTAACATTAAAAATGCAGCCAGTTTTTGATTCAGTCACTGTCCTCTTAGAAATTTATTCCAAGAAGATAATTGAATGAAAGCACATTGATAAATATATATGAGCCTTTATCCTGGCATTATTTGTGGAAGCAAAAGTTCAGAAGCAATTTAACTGTCCTTCATCCAGCTACTAATAACAATGTTCTAGACCTTCTCTCACTATCCTGGATAAAGTTCCATGGCCTTCAGAAAATGAACCTCTCTAAGCCTTTGTTTTTATCTATAAAATAGGGATACTAAACTAAAGGTTTTTTTTATATTGATGGATAATCAAAGTGGTTTCTGAGATAACTATATCTTCATTTCTGGCGTTCATGGTTAAGATCAGCAAAACAAACATGTTTGGAAAGATGTGCTTTAAAATTCTGGCATTGTTTTCTTCTTGGGAACTAATTTAATCATTTGATTTTCATGTGAATATCTATTATCTTTTTAATCAGAAGGAAAATGAAAAGGGACGAGTTCTTTCTTTCTTTCTTTCTTTCTTTTTTTTTTTTTGGTCCTTTAACAGCAGGCCCTACATAGAGATCGACATGTTGATTTTGCTCATGTAAACTTAACTTGAGGTTGTGTTCCAAGAACCCATCATCATAGCTTTCTTCCTTTTCTTTTTTCCTTGTTTGCTACTCAGAAGTGTTTCTTCATTCTTGAGTCTATGACTCATGCAAGAAGACATTAGAACCAATGTTTTGCAATACCTTTCCATGAAATAAAAAGAACATCAATGTTCACTCCAGTAAGAGGCGTGTACTTAAAGTCCCCTTGCTTCATCAATAATGATGAGGTTGCATGGATTCTCAAGGCTCAGCAGGGTGGGTGGAGTGAACCAGAAAGAACTGGTCAGTCCTAGACATTCAAGTGCTATCAAATACTAGCCGTAGGGCCAATGACTCTTAAAAACAAAACAAACTTGAAGCTTCCTTTGCTTGTTTTGCTTAGAATCTAGCAGTAGGAGGATTCTTGTTGCATTACCTGGGCAACCTCATCTGGCTGGATGCCTGGGGGAACTGGCAGGTTAACACTTGAAATGATCTGAGGGGTCTGTTATACTTTTTGTGCTCCCATTACCTTCTGAACAACCCCATTATCCATATCATCTCTTCCTGGTTTTAACTTCCCCCTATGAATAAAAATTTCAAAATTGCTTCCATCTACCTGGTCCTTTGATGCCTGCAACATTTAGTAAATATGACTCCATTTGAATCACATAACAATACTTCAGCTAGGTAGAGCAAGACTGATTATCTTCATTTTACAAATGAGAAAAAAGGATCAACAAGACAATGGGATGTAGCTGGTGTGTTAGTTTTTCATCTGTATAACAAAATATCTGAGATAACTAACTCATTGAGAGAAAAATTTATTTTTGTTCACAGTTTCAGCAGGTCTAGTCTGTGATCAGTTGACCCTGTTGTTTTGAGCCTGTGGCGAGGCAGCACATGAGGTAGTGAGCATGTTGTAGGAGCACACAAAGAGTGCATGGCAGAACAGAACCATCATTTTATTGCCAGGAAGTGAAAAAGAGGAGGGGATTAGTGTCTCACAGTCCCCTTCAAGAGCATACTCCCAGTGACCTCTCACTAGGCCCTAGCTCTTAAACATTCCACCACCTTCTAGTAGCTCCATGAGCTGGGGACTAAACCTTTCCTACATGAACATTTGGTGACATTCAAGATCGAAAATATAGCAGCTAGGGACACACAGCACATCCAGGATCTAAATTTATTGGTTCGTTTTCCCTGTGACTTTACAACTTTTCAGAAGGTCATTGACAACATATCTGAATTCCTAGATGACCCTAGATTGATCTTTCCAACTTTTTTCTAATGATGTTGCACCATTTTAAATTTCAAACACACACACACACACACACACACACAGACTGAAACAAAAATTTTTAGAAGTTATTATGCACAGTAATTCAGATATATTCCAATCATTATCTATTCTACTCTGTTCTGGTCTCCTTCAAAAAGAAAGAGAATTTTAAAAAGGAAATCTGCTTGGGACACAGTAAATTGATTTCGAGATACCTGGGGAGGCTTTACTGCCCACTGCATGGGGCATCAGCACACTGCATGAGATATTTTGATTCTTTTGTGCATCATTGGAGAGACAGGATATCTGGCCCTATGTGGAGAAAGGAAACTGAGATGTTCTGTAAGTAATCTCCACAGAAAGGAGAGTGGGTGAAACAGAGGGTACAGATGGAGATGACCAGATGTGGATAACACATTTCAAGGCTCTGGGCCAAAAGACCCATTTCACTTTATGTTTTCCTGACTTTCTTTTGTAGTGAGGATTCACCACCAATGTGGGAACAAAAGACTGTGTTGGAAAGCCTGGAGTTTGACTTTTACCTCCTCCATGCTTTCTCATAAATCTTACCTAAGTTTTCCTGCCTGTCTTTGGAGAGGACTGCCAGAAAGAATGCAGTTTTTCCATCTCACTGCCTGGTTAAGGGGCATTGCATCTGCAGCAACCACCAGGGTCCACCCTGTGGGCTGTGCTGTGATTCTAGAGTAACTACCCTCAGGGGTCCCTGGAGGTGGAGAAGGTTTCAGCCAGCCCTGGGTAGGATCCAAACGGGGCTGCTTCCCTGGGGAGATGCCACCTGGATTGCAGCAAGGGAGGTCTGGAGCAGGGTTCTTAACCTTTTCAGCTCACAGATCACTTTGGAACCTGATGACCTCTTGAAACCTTTTTCTTATTTTTTTTTAAAAAGTAAAAATGCACATATAGAAGAAAAAACCATAAAATTTTTTGGCTTGTGAATGGTTTGTGTGCAAACCATTTGGATTTCAGTCTTTAGGATCCTTTGGTATTGACCCAGAGGATCCTAAAGGCTGAAATCCAAAGAAGTTGGCACTGGACAATGAATTCACTTGGAAAAGTTCTTGTCAAATCACTTTTATCTAGATTACCTAATGTATCTCGCTATCTGTTTGCTTTTGGGCTCACAGAATTGGTCCTCTTCATTTCCTTTCTCTTTCCCAAACACCTTGCAAGTTTTCCATCTTATCTCATGCTGTTTATAATTAATGCTGTCTGACACTTGATTATACAAAGAAAGGTCTCAAACTGTGTCAAAGTACCTCTGCCAGTCACCCTGCAAGAAAGACCACTGGCTGACTGGGAAGCTCCATTCATGGTCCAAAGGGCTGGGTCTTGCTGCCTTCTAGACCTAAGAACTCTGGATTTTTCCTAATCTTTTGTTACACCTACTGTGTGTTCTAGATCTATATCCAGATCTGTAAAATGGGGATAATAATACCTTCCCATTAATTTACTGTAATGAGTAAATAGAATCATTTATGTGAAGTGTCTAGCACTTGAATAAACATTAACTGTTATCATCATCATTGTTGGGTTTGTTATCAACTTCATTTTGAAACTTTATATCATTTAGTCTACATTCAGTGTCAAGATATGTTCCTTCATCTGGCTTTCTAGAGAATATGGCTATTGATGGATTTTTTTCACTACCTATGTATATGGTCCAGACAGTACATTTAGATTCAGGATCATCTGGTATTTACAGAGCAGGCTGTGCTGTGTTGGGTATTCCCACATGTGCGGTCTCACTTCGTGTCTGTCATAGCCCTTGCGAGAAGCATTAATAATGCCTTTTCTGCTGTACCAATGTTCAGAAAGTGAGTGACTTGACCAGGACTATTTACTTATTAACTGGTGGAGTTGAAATTTGTCTTTACATCTTTATTTCAGGTCTAATTCCTTTTCTGCTAAAACACTGAACTGCCTTGACTTCAACTTTTAGAAAAAGTACAGTTTAATATATTTTGGTACTGGGGATTGATCCCAGGTAAGATTTACTATTGAACAACATCCCCAACAATTTTTTTTTTACAAAACAGGGTCTTGTTAAGTTGCTTAGGAATTAGGGTCTTGCTAAGTTGCTGAGGCTCATCTCAAGCTTGTGATCCTCTTGCCTCAGCCTCCTGAGTCATGGGGATTACAGGCATGCACCACTGTGGCCATCACTAGAAAAAGTACAATTTAATGTAAACCTAACAGTTTACATAAGTCTTAGTGAGCACTCATAGAAAAACTGGGCTGTTTCTACATGCTGTTCACTTACAATGAGACTATCTGTTGTAATGAAGAGAAAAGGTCCTTTGATCTAAGATGATGGTTATGCAATTATTATTATATGTAAATTTATATTTAAACAGATTTATAACATCTGGTTCTAACTTCTGGTTTAATACCCAGCAAAAATTTATATTTTAAATATCAATTATGTGTTTTTTTATAAGGTCACAAGGAAGCCTACCTGGCTCTTGTCTGAGAGCATGGTCGCTTTGTAATTTCCTTCAGTGTCTTCTGATACTTTAGGCCATTTTGGAGCACAACGTATATTGTCATTATCGAGAGTATTTGCAAAATTATCAGTTCTCAGTTTATACAAAGTAGTAGCCACAGGAAACAAGAGCACAGCATGGTTCAGGGGAGCCAACTTCAGAACAAGTTGAGTCACAGCTCAGAGGTCAAGCTAGTGCTCTGTCCACCCAGCACCTTCCCAGAAGACTACCTCTCTTCTGGTCTGCTCTGGGTACAATCAAAAGGGGGGAAACAAAAACCTAACAAATGTAATCAGTGCATTAAATGAAAGATGATTCTAGATCACTACTAGGGACTTGTCATTTGGGGCAATGAATTTGAGATGCGAATATGTCTATCGCTTTGATGGGGAGACAGAGGTCATGTCTGGTAAAGGGTTATAGACTTTCTATGGGATGGAAGATCAATGAAATCTTGGCTAGTATTTAATGATGCAGAGCAAGTCCTAGATAGGCCATGAGAAATCAGACACCAATGATTGGTATGGGACAGTTTGCTTTTTCAGCAGTAAATGAGCTGTTTTCTATTCTGGTCATTATCTCCCCCAAGACATAGCAAAATATGGTATGAAGAAGAGCATAAATATAAATGTCTCCTTATGCACAGGCAGCCTTTTCTGTTCAGCATGATTATCTCAGCAGGTGACAACTGTTTAATTAGAGAAAATAGGAGAAACAAATAGGTCACCCACATCATTTTTGCCTATATTAGGTAGAAATAAGATTAGTTATTACTACTAGAAAACTCAAATTAACAGTGGGTCAAACACAAGTTGTTTGATATGTCCTTATAAAATGGTGAAAGGTCCAGGCTGGCTGTGGTTATTTCACTAAGTCGTCAAAGACCCAGCTTTCTGTTTTGCCATTCTCAATACTTCATAATCCATACTGGATGCATAAACTCCAGACTCCAGCCAGCGGAAAGGAGGAAGGGACCAAAAAAGGGGCTCCATCTTCTTTGTATGCAGCATTTCCCAGAATTTGCATGTAACACTTTTGCATGAATCCCATTGTCCAGGATTTTGTCACATGGTCTTATCTAGGCAAGTGGAAGCTGGGAAATGTAGCCTTTATTCTGGTCAACAGGGGAGCAATCATGAAGAAATATGGGAGAATTGATATTAGGAAGCCAGCCTCAGTTTTTGTCCCCTATTCCTGGGACTTGATTATCCCAGCTAGAAGTAGGACTTGGAAGGTGCCCAGTGAAGTCCTGAGAGGGTAGATTTCAAAAAACTGGACACCTGCCCTTTGGAGCTTTCTGCTGGCCAAGGGGTGCCCATGGGGGTGATCATGGAAGCAACTGTTGTTGGTCTGTTCTGTCACTTGCTCAGCTCTGGGTGCTTGCCATGGAAGGTTCCAGATGTGCCACTTGTCCTTCTTGGCTCACTGCCTTCCCATCCTTCCCTACCGCAATCCTTCCTCATGGTACTGCCCCTGAGAATTATAGGTATGTTTGTCTTTGATAAATAAAAGCACGAGAGACAACAGGGTGTGGAATGGAAATAATTATCATGAGATGACTTGGCAGAAATCAGTGACTTCCTGAGGAAACAGTGGGCAGTGGCTAGGGCATAAGAGAATTTCATAGTCGGGAATTCAGAAAAATTCATCTTGATCTAAAGTTTAAATTCTCACCAAGCTCAAGATAATTTCTTTGGAGGACTTACAGTTTGGAATTGACTAAATTCTAGGATGAGAAAAAAATGTATATAGAGGGATCCATGGCTCCCAGCCCACCACCTCCAGGGGCAGGATTTTCCAAGGGGAACTTCAAGCCTGGAAGGTCCAGAGTCAGTCCATCACCTTCCAAATTAGCATCTTCTACCTTTCCTCTCTTAATGAAGGCATCTCCACCCATTCAACTCTCAGAGAACTGGGAGCTATCTTAGGCTCATCTCTCCCTCTGTCATTCTCATCCAAAACAACAGTCCTTCAATATGTACTTAAAAAAACCCAACCCAGTCTCAACTTGTCCATGACAATGGTCTTAATTCAGAACTTCATTATTTCCCTTTGAATTATTTCATCTCCTTCGAGTGCTAACCTCCTCCTCAGCCACTTGCCACTTCCCCACCACAGCCATCTTGCTGAATCACAGGACAGTGACTTGGCTGCCTGTCTATGGCTTTCCATCATCTCCAGGAAGAAGTCTAACTCCTCTGTTGGCTCTCCATGTTCTGTGACTTCTCCTCTCCCTGCTTCTCTCCAACTCATCCTCTGCTTTGGATAAATCAAATGCTTCTCCAACACAACAAGCTCCCTCACTTTCTGCTGCTCAGTAGGTGGTTCCTGTGCTGGGTGACTCATTCAAGTCCTTGTTCAAGCCGTTCTCCCTGGGAGACCCTCTCTGGGTTCAGCAGAGCTAGGTGTGGGCTCCTGTACCATCTCCCATCACCAGACAGAGTCCCCCTTGACCAAACCCTAGCTAAGGGCCTCTGAGGCTTTCTCCATTTGGCCTCAGCCTTGGTCTGTGAAGACTTGAACAACGACAACAACAAAAATTCTGTGGTTTCTAAAAGCTCAAGGTCATACTGCTAGGATGACCCCCTCTCCACTACCACTTTAAAGTACCTATGTGGAAAAACTCAAGAAGAATTTACTGAAGAATCTACTGAAGAATCTACTGTTTATTACAGCCAACGCATAAAGATAGGGCCCCCCTCCCCTGGCCTCTGTGGGAGGGTAGAGGCCCTACTTCCGTAGGTGCCAGTCAGCAAATTCAGGTGGCTGTCATATGGACCAACCTCTGCTTCTGTCATTTTTACACTTCTTTTGCTCTCCAGAGCCTCCACTCTCCTTTCCTCCTTCTTTATTCTTTTTCTAAAACTTCTAGTCATCACCAGAGCCACCCAAGGTGAATTCAGTCCACACTGGATACTTTTCCTATTGTAATAGTCTATTAGTGATTAAAATCTGTCCTTATCACTCTTTAGCTAGCATCTGGCTGTGTTTACCTTTGACTTTCTTTGGGTCAACTGTCTTATAGTTATTGTCATTGTTTGCCTATGATATCACTTCTCTGTGGATTCATCCATTCCACTAATTTTGAACAAACTTCCTTCTTAGTGTTAGCTGTAAAATGTACAAATCAGATATCTCTTTGTGTCTTAGTTCAGGCTGCTATAACAAAGTATTGTAGACTGGGTGGTTTGTGAACAACAGAAACTAATTCCTCAAGTTCTGAGGCTGGAACTCTGACAGCAGGGTTCCAGTATGGCTCTGGTCTGGTGAGGGCCTACTTACTATTTGCAGGCTGCTGTCTTCTTTTATCTTCACATGGTCAAAGAGGGCAAGAGAGCTCACTGGGGTACCTTTTATGAGGGCACAAATCCCACTCAAGAAAGCTCCAACTCATGACTTAATTACCTTCCAATGATCTCACCTCCTATTACCATAACACCAGGAGGACATAATTCCATCATGTGAACTCTTAGGGGCCATGGACTTTCATGACATCCTCCGTGGCAAGTTGATTCTGGTCTGAATTCCATATCTCTCTTCTACATTAACAAAGGACTTGGGCTCACAGTTCATATTTATTACACTGTATCCCAAGACATTCATCTGTCCTCTTCACCAAACAGTGATCTCTTTAAGGACACACTGGAGCACCACCCCCACCCCATGTCTCAACAACAGGTTATCAAATGAATAAACCGACACAAGTTGTTACGGTTGATCTACCTAAAATAGCTTAGCAAGATACCTGGAGAACGATTCTCTTTGCATTTTTATGACCTGTAATGCAGTCATTTGGGAACATTCTTAAGGGCACAACCTATTATTTAGTTTCTGGGAGGTCTAAGGGGAGAGGATTCCTACAGAACTATATTTAGCACGTCTGTCCCTGTGTTGTTGAAGGGTCATGTTTCCTCATGGTAATGAAAGTGCTCAGAGCAAATAGTTGTCTTATGTTGAGAACAGCTCTGTAATGATTAAAATGAATAACCTTCATGCTTCTGGACACTGTGCTAAACCAGTTCTGTCAAAATCCAGCCAGAAAGTTCTGGTGGTTATATTTAGAGTTAAGCTTAAGGTAGTAGAGAAGGGAGAGGGAAATTTCTCCGAATTAATTGTTGAAGGTAAGTTCTGGATGGGCATAAACTGGGGCCATATTTTGCTTAGAAGGTCTCAAAGCATTCATTTCCCACCTAGTCATTGTGAGATTCAAGTAGTGGCAGCAAGAGGATGTTTGGGTGTGTGGAGGATGTTAGGCTCGGTGGATACACTGTCCTGATGGGCTGGCCAGGCAGGCTGGTTCTGAGTCAGGGCAGTGGGTTTTTCTTTGGGTGATGATCTAATATGATTACTTGAATGGTTCTATAAAGCATATAACAGGGTTCAATGTGCAGTCATGAGGAGCCAGAAGCAGACAGAGGGTCCTAACTGTGCGGGGGTTGGGGGTGCTTGTGGATTGTGTTTGGAAGCATTTTAAGGAACTTTTCCTGACCTATGGTGGAGGAGGCAGTTCCAAACAGAAGATAGGAGTAAATATTCTAGAATAGCATAGGAATATCCTAGGAGGTGATAGTCTAGGATTGACTCAGGCAATCAGTCATAGTGATTCAGAGCTTGGACTTTACATTAAAAGAACAGGGGCCAGAGGGTGTTTGATGGCTCAATGCAAAACTTTACAATTTCAATTTTAAAATTAAATTGTGGAAAGAAAAATGAAAACCCTTATTTTCCCCAGTAGTTTTCTGGTGTCCCCCTCCCTCACTAGTAGCTCAGGGATTAGAGGCAGGAAATCTCATCTCATCCAGTCACAGCCCTGGTATTAATCAGTTCTTCCTGGGCAAGGTCCCTCAGGCTGGGGGTCCCACCTGCATAAAGAGGTCATTGGTTTATGATATTCAAGTTTCCTTCAAGCCCCAAAATTCTATAAGTCACCAACTTACTGCTGTTCAGCCCAATATTGTAGCTCAAGTTTGGTGTTTGGTGCTTACACAACTTTTACACAACTTAGCGACTTTAAAAATAGTTTTCATGAGCAGAAAAAACATAAACCACCTTTTAGTTGCTTTTTAAAGTGTGAATAGTGGCAAATCCTCACAGATAAATTTTGGCAATAGAATCAACCATGTGTGCAAACTACACATTAACTCTATTAAAAAGGACTATGAACACAATAGTCATGCCTTCCAAAGTGGAAAGACTGGAGGCTAGTGTAAGGAGTGGAGACCTGGAGAGGTCTGTGGTGGTGACTCCTCACTTAGGGCTCCAGTGACTTTCAGGAGAAAATTGCTCTAGAAATGTCAAAATGTTTCTAAGAGCAATTTAAAAAAACATGAAAAGCACTGATTTTTTATAAATCAATGATGGAGTCATGTTCCAATGAATCCATTGTAAGATAAAGCTATCACTAGTCAAAAATGCATCTATGCTGGGCATGGTGGTACACACCTATAATCCCACGCAGCTTCAGAGGCTGAGACAGGAGGATTGCTAGTTCAAAGCCAACCTCAGCAAAGCCAGGTGCTAAGCAACTCAGTGAGACCCAAATAGAGCTGGGGATGTGACTCAGTGGTGGAGGGCCCCTGAGTTCAATTCTCAGTACCTCCCCCCCCCCCCCCAACAATGCACTTATTACACCTAACCTACCAAACATCCTAGCTTAGCAACAGAACACACTGTGAACACAGCATTGGTTGTTTCTCCTGTGGTGGGTCGGTGGGAGCTACCTGGGAGTTGAAGTTTGTTCTCCTTGCTGCTGCCCAGCATTGAGAGAAGTTGTACTAGGTATCAATATCCTGGGAAAAGATTCAAATTCAAAATTCAAAGTAAGGTTTCTGTTGTATGCACATCACTTTCACAAGTCCATAAAGTTCAAAAATCCTAAGCCAGTCCATTGTTAAGTTGGAGACTATACACATTCAACTCAATGGGGACTCTGACATAGTGTCAATGTATTTATCACTCCTCCAGGATTGTGATTCTATTGGTCTAGGAGGAAGTTCAGACATCCCAGTGTTGAGAACCACTAGAGTACATCGTAGGGGTACCACCTCCCCCACTCCAGGTTGCAGAGGGTCAATTGCTGAGTGAGTCCCAACCATGTTCCCACTGTTCCAGTGTAGCCATAGAGCTTTCATATTTTCCGAATCTTTCTATGTATTGGGACTTGAACTTGAAGGAGTTTCTCAGAGAATCCCCTTGTCCCTACCTTGCTAGGGTCATGCCATTTTTCCCCAGGAAGAGATGCTCAGGAACATTTGTTCTAATGAACTATTTACACCTTCCTTGGGGAGTGGTAGATCTGAGGAGGTACCATTGAAGAAAAGCCTGGAATAACTTCTTGCAGTGTCCCAAGTTGCAAAATGCAAGACAGAGCACTTTTTTTTTTTTTGTGGTACTGGGGATTGAACCCAGGCCAGGGGCCCTTTACCACCAAGTGACACCCCCCAGACTTTTTTATTTTTTATTTTGAGGCGGGGTAACTAGTGTTACTGGGGCTGGCCTGGAACTTGCAATTCTCCTGCCTCAGCCTCCTGAGCATAGATGTGCACCACCATGGCCAGCTTGGAATGCATTTTGTTCAATGAACTTGTTTTCTCTCTTGGTATGCCTTGAAGGCTAATTCTGGGGAACGTGGGAGAGAGAGGCAAGGTGGGTAATAGTCTCCAATGCCAGGTCTAAACTTTGGACTTTATTTTGTATGAAATGAAGACATGGTTAATGTTTTTAGAGTAAGTCCAGGGACCCTTAATGGTGATGGGGAGACCATTGGAGGTGTTCGTGGTGACTCAAGTGAGTGGACAGGAGTGAAGAGAAAATGATGGATACAGAAGGAATCTAGGAGGTAATGAGGCTTGTGATTCGTGGACTGTCTGATGCTGTGATGAGAGTGGCAGGCAAAGATTTATACCAGCTTAGGCCATTGGGTCAGTGGGGATGCTTTGAGTCAAGAAAGGACATTTTCAAATGCAAAATGATTTTGTAGAAAGAATATCCAGTCACTTTTGGATAGAAATATTACATTTAGTTAGCAGATATTTTACCACCATAGGTTGAGATAACATAGGCAGCATGAGGAGGCCTTCTACCCAGGCTCTGCCCCGATGATGGGGGAGGGCTCCTTCTTTGTCTCTCAGAGGAAGGGTCTGCCCTGATGGCTCATCCCCTGAGCCTGGGCATTCAGGTTCACCCCAACACCTTCATCAGACCCCAGCCTCTAACTGCATGCAGCCTGTGATCTCCACAGATGTTCCCTTACTTCAAAGGGGCCTGAATTCGTCACCTTGCTGGTATAGGTCATCTTCTTTTTTCTAATTTGTAGGCTGCTTTGAGCACATAGCTGGTTCCCAGAGATGGAAGAAGGTAAGAGAAGAGAGAGAAACAATTTCTACACTGGGTAAGTTCATAGACTAATTGCAAAGACATAAGGAAGGAATGACTCAGTTATATAGTACATGAGACAACTTTGTCTTGGAGGGCCAGAATTGTAGTGACTGGTTTGACTTAGGGTGTACTCAGACTGTTCAGGAGTTGTGACAACTGAGTTCAGGTAAGTGCATATCTTCATATTTCTTAATTGACACATTATGATTATACATAATAGTGGGATTCATTGGTATAGATTTGTACTTGCACATGGCATATTTTGGACTATTTTATTCCCCTTTACCTTGCCTATTCCTCCCCTGGTCCCTCTTCAGTACATTACTGGTCTATTTTCATGAGGTCCTGTCTCTTTCTTTTTTTCCCTCTAGTCTCTACATATGAGAGAAAACGTTCAACACTTGACTTTCTGAGTCTGACTTATCTTAGTATGATGTTCTCCAGTTCCATTCATTTTCCTGCTAGTGACGTAATTTGGTTTTCTTTATGGCAGAGTAAATCTCCACTGTGTATATTTAACACATTATCTTTATTCATTCATCTGGGTGACAGACACTTAGATTGGTTCCATAATTTTGCTATTGTGAACTGTGCTGCTATAATGGGTATACATGCATCATTATAGCATGCTGACTTTAGAAGTGGATGTATTCCAAATGAGTATGAAGGAAGGCATCTGGCAGACAGCTACCTGCCAAACTTGGGGGTACCTTTGAGTAGTTGCATACAGGGAGTAGTGTAGACTTGTGTGGCTAGAACCTAGGGTGCTTCTAGGAAGGTGGTGGTGGGGGTGTTTTTGAGACAGGTGAAGTAGATTGAGCCTGATAAGGAGGAACTTTGCAGGTCTTGCTAAAGCATTGGGGCTTTATCCAATGCTCATGGGGGCTATTGATGGCTTTAAACCCAGGAGTAATATGGGGCTATTTGTAAGTTTGAGGTTAGAGAAATTCTCCTATCATCTGGTGGTAGTTAGAGACCATAAAGCTGAGAGCCTCTGCTTTGGCTGCATGCTCTGTCTGCGTGATTTACCATCTGTAAAATGGGTTTACTGTGCAAGGGTATTGGGAAGAGTAACTACCCTATGCCTGTAAACTACTTGAAGAACTGTAAGTGCTATCTAAAAATGATCATTGTTCTTAGTAAAGGAATTACTACAGCAAATTGCCTAATTGCAAGCATGGCTGGATCCTTGCCCCTTCAATTAGCTGAATGCAGGTGCAATTAGTTTGCAAGAACAATTTTGTACCCAGGTGCAGATTTTCTGAATGTGCAGAACAGAGCAGAAAAACGAGGCCAAGCTGAGTTTCTTTAGAGTTTGTCTTAAATATTTGATAATGCCCAGCCTGAGGGAATGTTATTTTCCTTCCTGTTATCTATATATAACTTGTTTAAGATATAGTCTATTTATTTCATAATTCAGAGGCATCTTACTGTTGGGAAATTCTCAAACTCCAAAGCATGTGAACAGAGAAGGCAGGAGTCAGTGATACCTCTAAGAGGAGATCTTTAGGGTCCTGTTTGTTTCTTGAAATGACAAGTTGAAGGAAGCATCTTATTTACTCTTAATTTCATTGTCCATATTTATGGCGGTACAGTGTGATATTTGCTTTACTGTATAAAGTCTACAATGTGTGCATGTGTAAGTAATGATGAAATCAGGGTCGTTAATGATTCCATTTTCTTAAATATTTTTTAAAGTTTTGATTAACACACAATAATCTTCATATATGGAAATAATGTGATATTTCAATACACATACACCAGGTGTACTGATCAAATCAGTATAATTAGCATTTCCATTTCCTTACCATTACTTTTAGCTCTTCTCTAGGTCTTCATAAAATATGTAACAGGTTATCATGAACTGTAGTACCACCACTGTCCCGTATAACACTACAACTTGTTACTTCTATCTAACTACATTTCAGGAGTTGTTATCCAGCTTTCTTCTATCTTCCCATCTCCCCAATCCTTCCAAGCTTCTGGTAATCACTGTTCTACGTTTAGATCAACTTCTGTTTTTAGCATCCATATATGAGAGAACATGTTTCTGTTTTTCTTTAGCTGACTTTATTTCACTTAACAGTGTCTTCCAGTTCCATCCATTTTGCTGCCAATGGTAGGATATTATTCTTTTTATAATATAATTTAATTTAATGACTTTATTAAATATGTAGCACCTTTTCTTTTAATATAACATATTTAAGACCAGGCATATTTTATTTTATTCTTTCATTTTCTTTTTTTAAATTTACTTATTGATTCAGAACACAAATGGAGTATAGCTATTGTTTCTCTGGTTGTACACAAAGTAGAGTCACACCATCTGTGCATTCATACATGTACACAGGGCAATGGTGTCTGTCACACATTCTGTTATTATTCCTACCCCCCCACCCCGACCCCACGCCTCCCTTCCCTCTATGCTATCTATCCTTCTCCATTCTTGCCACCCTCCCCCCGACCCCCGCATTATGCATCATCATTCATTTATCAGAGAGACCATTCAGCCTTTGGATTTTTGGGATTGGGTGATCTCACTTAGCATAACAGTCTCCAACATCATCCATTTACCTACAAATGCCATAATTTTATTCTTCTTTATGGCTGAATAATATTCCATTGTGTATATATACACCACAGTTTCTTTATCCATTCATCTATTGAAGGAAATCTAGGTTGATTCCACAATCTAGCTGTTGTGAATTGAGCAGCTATGAACATTGATGTGGCTGCATCACTGTAGTAATCTGATTTTAAGTCCTTTGGGTATAGGCCAAGGAGTGGGATATCTGGGTCAAATGGTGGGTCCATTCACAGTTTTCTGAGGAATCTCCACACTGCTTTCCAGAGTGGCTGCACCAACTTGCAATCCCACCATCAATGTATGAGTGTACCCTTTTCTCCACATCCTCGCCAACACCTGTTGTTGCCTGTATTCTTAATAAAAGACATTCTAATTGGGGTAAGATGAAATCTTAAGGTAGTTTTGATTTGCATTTCTCTTATAACGAGTGATGTTGAACATTTTTTCATAAATCTGTTGATTGCTTGTAGATCTTCCTCTGTAAAGTATCTGTTCATTTCCTTGGCCCATTTATTGATTGGGTTATTAGTGTTCTTGGTGTAAAGATTTTTGAGTACTTTGTAGATTCTGCAGATTAGTGCTCTATGTGAAGTGTGTGTGGCAAAGATTTTCTCCCACTCTGAAGGCTCTCTCTTCACATTGCTGATTGTTTCCTTTGCTGAGAAAAAGCTTTTTAGTTTGACTCTATCCCAATCATTGATTCCTGCTTTTATTTCTTGTGCTTTGGGAGTCATGTTAAGGAAATCTGGTCCTAGGCCAACGTGATGAAGATTTGGACCTAATTTCTCTTCTATTAGGTGCAGAGTCTCTGATCTAATTTCTAGGTCCTTGAACGTCCTTGATCCACTTTGAGTTGAGTTTTGTACAGGGTGAGAGATATGGGTTTAGTTTCATTTTGCTGCACATGGATTTCCAGTTTTCCCAGCACCATTTGTTGAAGACGCTGTCTTTTCTCCATTGTATGTTTTTGGCTCCTTTGTCAAGTATGTATTTATGTGGGTTTGTCTCTGTGTCCTCTATTCTGTACCATTGATCTATCTGTCTATTTTGGTACCAATACCATGCTGTTCTGTTACTATTGCTCTGTAGTATAGTTGAAGGTCTGGTATTGTGATACCCCCTGCTTTGCTCTTCTTGCTAAAGATTGCTTTAGCTATTCTGGGTCTCTTATTCCTCCAAATGAATTTCATGATTGCTTGCTTTATTTCTATGAGTTCTGTCACTGGGGTTTTAATTGGAATTGCATTGAATTTGTCTAGCACTTTTGGAAGTATGGCCATTTTGACAATATTAATTCTGCCTATCCAAGAACATGGGAGATCTTTCCATCTTCTCAGATTCTCTTTAACTTCTTTCTTTAGTATTCTGTAGTTCTCATTGTAGATAGAGGTCTTTCACTTCTTTTGTTAGATTGATTCCCAAGTTTTTTTTTTTGAGGTTATTGTGAATGGGGTAGTTTTCCTAATTTCTCTCTCAGAGGATGTATCACTTACGAAAAAAATGCATTAGGTTTATGAGCATTAATTTTATATCCTGCTACTTTACTGAATTCATTTATGAGTTCCAGAAGTTTTCTGGTGGAATTCTTAGGGTCTTCTAAATAGAGAATCATGTCATCAGCAAATAGGGATAGTTTGAGCTCTTCTTTCCAATTCGTATTCCTCTGATTTATTTGGTCTGTCTAATTGCTCTGGCTAGAGTTTCAAGAACAATGTTGAATAGTAGTGGTGAAAGAGGGCATCCCTGCCTTGTTCCAGTTCTCATGGAGAATGCTTTCAGTTTTTCTCCATTTAGAATGATGTTAGCTGTGGGCTTGGCATAAATGGCCTTTACAATGTTAAGGAATGTCCCCACTATCCCTATTTTTTCTAGTGTTCTGAGCATGAAGGGGTGCTGTACTTTATCAAATGCTTTCTCTGCGTCTATTGAAATAATCATGTGGTTCTTGACTTTAAGACTGTTGATGTGGTGAATTACATTTATTGATTTCCAGATGTTGAACCAACCTTGCATCCCCTGGATGAAACCCACTTGATCATGGTGCACTATCTTTTTAATATGCTTTTGTATGCGATTCGCTAAAATTTTGTTAAGAATTTTTGCATCTATGTTCATTAGAGATATGGGTCTGAAATTTTCCTTCCTCAATGTGTCCTTCTCTGGTTTTGGTATCAGGGTGATATTAGCTTCATAGAATGAGTTTGGAAGGGTTCCCTCCTCTATTTCATGAAATACTATGAGGAGTATTGGAATGAGCTCTTCTTTGAAAGTCTTGTAGAACTCGGCTATGAATCTATCCGGTCCTGGACTTTTCTTTGTTGGTAGGCTTTTGATGACTTCTTCTATTTCATTGCTTGAAGTTGATCTATTTAAGTTGTGTATGTCCTCCAGATTCAGTTTGGGTGGCTCATATGCCTCTAGGAACCTGTTGATGTCTTCCAGGTTTTCTATTTTGTTGGAGTATAAATTTTCAAAGTAGCTTCTTATTATGTTTTGTATTTCAATTGTGTCTGTTGTAATATTTCCATTTCCATCACGAATTTTAGTAATTTGGAGTTTCCCCTTCTCTTCATTAGCGTGGCTAAGGGTTTATGAATTTTGTTTATTTTTTCAAAGAACCAACTTTTTGTTTTGTCAATTTTTTGAATTGTTTCTCTTGTTTCAATTTCATTGATTTCAGCTCTGATTTTGATTATTTCCTGTCTTCTACTACTTTTGGTGATGATCTGTTCCTCTTTTTCTAGGGCTTTGAGCTGTAATGTGAGGTCATTGATTTGTTGACTTTTCATTTTTTTATTAAATGCACTCCATGCAATGAATTTTCCTATTAGCACTGCTTTCATAGTGTCCCAGAGATTTTGATATGTTGTATCTTTGTTTTCATTGACCTCTAAGAATCTTTTAATTTCCCCTCTAATGTCTTCTGTTATCCATGCATCATTCAATAGCATATTATTTAATCTCCAGGTCTTGGAGTAGTTTCTGTTTTTAATTTTATCATTGATATCTAATTTCATTCCATTATGATCTGATAGTATACAAGGTAGTATCTCTATGTTTTTGTATTTGCTAAGAGTAGCTTTGTGGCATAACAAATGGTCTATTTTAGAGAAGGAGCCATGAGCTGCTGAGAAGAAAGTGTGTTTTTGATGGATGGAATATTCTATATATGTCTGTTAAGTCTAAATTAGCGATTGTGTCATTGAGTCCTATGGTTTCTTTGTTCAATTTTTGCTTGGAAGATCTGTCCAACAGTGAGAGAGGAGTGTTAAAGTCCCCCAGTATTATTGTGTTTTGGTCTATTTGGATCCTGAAGTTGAGAAGGATCTTGTTGACGTATATGGATGCACCACTGTTTGGAGCATAAATATTTATGATTGTTATGTCTTGCTGATTTATGCTTCCTTTAAGCAGTATGAAATGTCCTTCTTTATCCCTTCTGACTAACTTTGGCTTGAAGTCTGCTTTCTCTGAAATGAGGATGGAAACCCCTGCTTTTTTACTCAGTCCATGTGCATGGTATGTTTTTTCCCAACCTTTCACCTTTAGTCTGTGGGCATGTTTTTCTATGAGATGAGTCTCTTGAAGGCAGCATATTGTTGGGTCTTTCTTTTTAATCCAATCTTCCAGTCTATGTCTTTTGGTTGATGAATTTAGGACATTTACATTCAGGGTTATTATTGAGATATGACTTGTATTTCCTGTCATTTTAGC
>JAJEJO010048138.1:0-10488 GCA_020662805.1 Glaucomys volans
CCTCAAAAACTGGGAAACAGGTATTAGATAGATCTGCCCAAGCACCTGATGGATTATATGAACATGCCCCTGAGCAATAGCTAGCATAAGGGAGAGGTGGTGCAGTTGGTTCAACTCTATCTGGAGGATGTAAGTTCTCGAATTTTAGGTCCTTAAACATTGCTTCTAATTCCTCCCTGGTAAGTTCTTCCTCATCCTCACTTCCTGTTTCTGAGGACTGGACAGATTGCAAAGATCGTTCTTCTTTCACTTCCTCTAAACTAGTACTTCCCTCTTCTATAGGATCCTTAAACTTGTCCTTTTTAGCAGTCAAACAGACCTTAACAAGAGCCCAGATCGCCATTGTACCTGTAGGTAGCGGCTGCTGAGCTTTAGCTTTTCGTAGGTCTTCTCCTAAATGCTCCCACTGTGGAACATTTAATAGGCCCTCATCTAAAAACCAGGGGGCTTGATGTTCTATTGTCTTTAAGAATGCCCTTGCTGTTTGAGATTTTAAAGGGGTCCCATTGGCTTTCAGTAATGCCCTTAAAGGGCTCTCCATGCAGAGTCTGGAAACCTTGGAGCCCATTTTTACTGTTTAAGCCACTTCTCCATGGACCTGATTGAGCCACTTCACCATGGACCTTCTTTAAGCCACTCAACTGTGGACTTATGGATCGTCACTTCCGCAAACCTTAGTTGCTCCCAGGCAAACCTTCCTTTAGATACAAGACAAAAACAAAGACAGTATGTACATGAATTACTTACCGACTATTTTAGTTTCATTTTTGGATCCCGGGTTTTGGCACCACTTATTGTCGTCTTGTCGCCTGCAACAAAGACGCGATCCCGGGAATGTGTACACAGCTCTTTATTTTTTGCACGCATGTTTCTTTCTCTTTCCTCCATTTCTCTCTCTCTCTTCCTCCTCCTCTCTCTCTCTCCCTCTCTTATACCCTCAGTAGACCAATCACAGAACTTTCATGTAAAGCAAGCATGGGCAAGCATAGACAAAGGCTTAAAGCACGAACCAGACACATGTGTGGCCAGTTTACAACCAACCGATAGGAATAACTATCGCAAAGATACACCTGTTTACTCCGTGGCAACAGCAAAACTGGCACACTGCCAGGCACCATCTTAAGAGACCATAGGGAGTGTCCGGACCACCCCAACAACTTCACTCTGACTTCTGACATTCATATGTTCAATGTCGTCTCTGACACTCAAACAATATCCTCACATGCCCTCTGACACTCACATAATACCCTCACTATGACCACTGACACTCACATAATATCCTAATTATGACCTCTGACACTCCAAAATATCCTCAATGGGGCTTCTGACACTCTTATAATAGCCTCATGTGGCTTGTTATCCTGACATAATATTCTCACAGTGATCTCTGGCACTCATCTAATACTCTTACTATGAACTCTGACACATAATTCTCTCACTGTGATGTCTGACAAAAACAAATATCTTCCTTGTGACTCAATCACATAATATCCTCAATAGGGCCTATGACATTCACATTATACCCACAATGTGAGCTCTGACACTCACATAATGCACTAACAGTGGGTTCTCACACTCACATTATATCCTCATTCTGACCTCTGACATGCATATAGTACACTCACTGCAGCATATGACTCTCACATAATACCCTCACTGTGGCCTCTGACACTCAAATAATATCCTTACTCTGGCTGCTGAAATTATATAATATGGTCACTCTGACCTCTGCTACTGACATATCATCATTGTGGTTTGACACTCACATAACACACACTATTTCTTCTGACACTTACATAATATCCTCCTATATCCTCTGACACTCATGAAACACTTGCTGTGTCCTCTAACACATAATACCCTCACTGAAGCCTCTGATACTCACCTCAATATGGCATGTGACAGTCACATAATATCCATACTGTGACTCTGATAGTCATATAATATCCTCCCTGTGGGCTCTGGTACTGATATAATATCTTCACTGTGACCTCTAACACCCACATAATATCCTCACTGTGGCCTTTCCAGTCACAAAATATCCATACCTAACATCTGTCACACACACAAAAATACCAGAACTCTGGTCTCTGACATGAAACAATACCATCACTGTGAGCTCTGACACTCATTTAAAAGCCTCACTGTGTCCTATGACCCTCACATAATACCCTACTGTGGACTCTGACTCAGACACTCATGATATTCTCAATATGATCTCTGACATTCACATCATACACTCATTGTGGCCTCTGACACTCAATCATGCCCTCACTGGGGTCTGACACATAACAAACTCACTGTGCCCTTTGACACTCAAGTAGTACCTTTACTGTGGCCTCTCATACTCACATAATTTCTGTCACTCACATAACATCCTACTGTGGCCTCACACTCCACATAATATCCTCACTTGGACTTTGAAGCTTACAAATTACCCTCACAACTACCTTGACACTCACTCATACAATACACTCACGGTGACCTGCAACTGTCACATAATATCACTGTGGCTCCTGACTTTGACAAAGAATACTGTCTATGGCTTCTGACACTGTTAAAAACTCAGTGTGTCCAATGCCACACATGTAATATATTCACTATTGCCCCCAAGATTGACAAAATGTCCTAAATATGTTCTCTGACATTTACAAAATATCTACTCATTGGCTAATGACTCATATACTCACTGTGACATCTATCATTCACATAATACCCTCAGTGTGACATCAGATACATCATCCCCTCCTGTGGCCCCTAACACTCTTAATACCCACACTGTGTCCTCTTACGTTCACATAATACCCTCACTCTGACTTCAGAAGCTCACATAATATCCTCACTGTGGCCTGAAATAATATCCTCAATCTGACTTTGAAACTCATATAATTTCATCACTGGGGCCTCTGAAAGTAGCATAATACCCTCATTAAGGCATGAAATAATAATACCCTCATTATGGCATGATACACTCACCTACTATCTTCACTGTGACACTGATAGTCACAAAATTTCATCACATGCTCTCTGACAGTTCACAGTCACAGTCACATAATATCCTCACCTGGCAACTTGCATTCACATGATACCCTCACTTTGGCCTTAGACACTCACTGAATATCCTTACTTGGCCTCTGACACTGATATAATATGCTTATTCTGACCTCAAACACATATATTCTCCTGTGGCCTCTGACACATAACACTGTGGCCTTTCCATTCACATTATATCCTCACTAAATCTCTGATACTCACCTTATACCATCACTATGCATGTGACACTTACCTAATATCCTCACTGGGGCCTCATTATTACATAATATCCTAATGTGGCCTTTGACACTTACATATGATCCTCACCATGACCTCTGAGACCCATAATGTATTCTCATCGTGGCTGTGTTACTCACAAAAACCTCACTTTGGACTGTGACATTCACAAAAACTCTTCACTGTGACCTCTGACACTCATAATACCCTCACTGTGACCTCTGACACTAAATTTATATCCTGAGTGTGACACCTTACACAGACATTATATCCCGATTGGCCTCTGACACTGATATAATATCCTCACTGTGAAGTTGGCTCTCACACCGTGCAATCTCTATGACCTCTGACACTTACATAATATCTTCCCTTTGTCCTCTGGCCCTCATATTTTATCCTCACTGTGAAGTAAGACACTCACAGAACACTCCCCTTAGCCTCAGAACCCACATATCCCCACTGGAGCCTCTGCTACTTATCTAATACCTTAACTATGGCATGTTTCATTCTCATAAAATCTTCACTGTGACTCTCATTGTGACATAATATCCACAATTGGCCTCTGCCACTCACCTAATATTCTCACTGTGGCCTCTGCCATGCAAACAATACCCTCAGTTTAATCCCTGACACTCAATACCTTTCTGTGGCAGCTGACACTCATATAATTCCCTCACAGTGACCTCTGACATTCACATAGGACCCTCACTTGGGCCTCTGACACTCACATAATATCTACATTGTGACATAGGAAACTCACATAATACCTTAATAAGGCCTCTAAACTCGCAAAATAGTCTCATCTCAGTCTCTGCCACTCATTTTCACTGAGTACTTTTTCACTCACATAATGTTCTCACTGTGAGCTCTGCCACTCACATAATATCCTCACTTGACCTCAGACATTGATATAGTTTCCAAACTGTGACATACAACACTTGGAGAATATCATTCACATTACCTATGACACTCATTAATACACTTAATACACTGATCTCTGACACTCATAAAATACTCTTAAATTTTCCTCTGACATTCATATAATATCCTCACAGTGGCCTCACATACTAATGTATTATCCTCTCCCTGACCTCTGACACTTATCTAGTACCATCAATGCCACCTTGATACTCACAGAATACCCTTGCTGTGGCCACTGGCATGTAATATCTTCACTATAGCCTCTGACTCTCAAATGATTCCCTGAGTTCAACCTCTGACACTGACATTCTATCCTTGGTGTGACTCTGACAAACACATAGGACCCTCCCTATGGTCTGTGGCCATTGCATAATATCCTTACTTGGCCTGTATCAACACAAATTACCCTCACTATGGCCCCTGACCATCGCATAATATGCTCCTGTGGCCTTGGATATTCACAAAATCTCTGCACTATGGCTTCTGACATTCTCAAAGTATAGTCACTTTGGTCTCTGACAGTCACATAATGTCCTCACTGTGACCTCTGACACTAACATATTATCCTCAATATGACCTCTGACACTCAGAAATTCACTGAGACCTGTGACATTTATATAATACTCTCAGTGTTAGTCAGAAACTCACATAAGACCCTCACTTTGGCATCTGATACTCACATCAAAACCTCTGACACTCACGCAATATTCTTACTGTGACTGTCATTGTTACCTAATATCCTAATTTGGCCTTTGATGCTCACACAGTATCCTCATTGTGACCTCTGACACACAAGAGACCCTCACTGTGACCTCTGACACTTATATCCTCATTGTGGCTGCATATACCCTTGCTGTGGGCTCTGAAATTCACAAAATATCCGCCCTGGGGCCCCTGGAACTCATATTGTTACTGTGACCTCTGACACAATCATAATATCCTCACTTGGCCTCTGATCTTTCTACAATATCAGCAATATATCCTTTCATATTCACATAATATCCCCAGTGTAGCCTTGTTCATGCATATAACACCCTCAGTGTACCCCCTGACACTCATATAATATACTTACTGGTCTCTGATACTGACATATGACAATCACTGTGGCCTCTGACACTCACATAATATCTTGTGTTCTTTGATATTTGTATAATATCAAGAGTGTGACCAGAGATGCTCACATAATACCCTCTTGTGACCTCTTACACTCATATAATACCCTCGCTGTTACCTCTGACATGTTCTACCCTCAGTGTGACCTCAGACACTCATATAATCCCCTCTTTGTGGCCTCTGACAGACAAAATATCTGTACTTGGCCACTGACACTGGCATAATACACTCACTGTGTGTTCTGATACTCATATAATACTTTCACTATGGCTTCTGGAATTCACATAGTATGCTCACAGTACCTCGGACACTAACATAATGTACTCACTATGAACCCAGACACTCACAGAATACCCTCACTATGGCCCATGACACTGACAAAATAGTCACACTTGGCATCTGATCTGACATCATATCCTCCTTCTTACATTCACACTCACAAAATACCCTCACTGTGACCTCTGACACTGACAATATTCTCACTGTGACCTCTAAAACTCACATAATATCCTTTCTGTGGTGTCTGACACTGACATAATACCCACAAAGTGGCCTGTGACAATTACAAAATATCATGACTTGGTCTCTGACATGGACATAATATTCTACTGTGACCTCTAACCTTCACAAGTATCCTCAGTGTAATCTCTGACACTCAATTTATTTCTTCACTGTGGATTTTTACAGTCATAGAATTCCTTCTCTCTGCCCTCTGACATTCATGAAATTTTCTCACTCTGGCTTCTGCCACTCCCACAATACCCTCACTTGACCTCTGACACTGACATAATATTCTTTCTGCGAACTTTGACTCTCAAATAATATTTTCACTGTTACCTCTGACAGTCACGTAGTATCCTCACTGTGACTTCTGTCACTTACATAATACCCTCACTCTGGCCTTGGACAGTTGCATATTTTCACTTGTCCTCTGATATTCCATAATATACAAATCATGACCTGACACTCACATATTCTCATGTGGCCTCTGACACTCACATAAAATCAACATTATGACCTCTGACTCTCACAAAATATACTCACTGTGTTCTCTGATACTAACACATTGCACTGACTATAAGCTTATGGCCCACAAATGACAAAGGTAGAAGATGGGAAACAAACCTCAGATCAGCAAGTTTTCCATTTTTTCTGCAGTGAAGTCAATCTATCTGCATGGGAAGGCCCATTTTTCTGGGTATGGACATGGTCCCTGGGTTACAGAAGGTTTTATAGTTTCATTGGAGACTGCAGACGTGAAGTTTGGCCAGTTGGGCTAGTTGTGTGGGTTAAAACTTTAACTTAGGAAGGTAGTGGTAAAAAGGTTAAAACTCATTGTTACCTGGAAAGATAGGAATCCAGATCCTGAGGGATGAGTACTCAAATCTTGCCATTGCTTTTCTTTTTTTTGGATTCATTGTTTCCCAGAGTCTTGATGTTTGCTGTGCCTCCATTTAGGACTAATTTGCAGTGGGGAAAGGACAAAGAGCAGAGCCCAGCATTCAGTATCTGCCCATTTCCTTCAAGACCAATTGTTATTTGAAAAGGATTTACTGTGAGGTTTATGCTTGACTAGTTTCCCCCACACCTCCGAAGTCACACTGTCCTCCATTTATCTTGGGGAGTTATCTTGAAGGAATATTATTTTCCAAAACCCCTAACTATGAACTCTGTCACTCACATTATACATTGTCTGGCCTCTGACAGTCACAGAGTATCCTCAACCAACATCTGGCACTCATATAATTACCACAATGTGTCCTCTTCTACTCACATGTTGTGCTTACTTTGACATCTAACATACATACGTATCCGCACTGTGACTTGTATCACTCACATAATACTCTCCCTGTGGACTCTGGTAATCACAAAATGTCCTCACTATGGCTTTACTCTCATATAGTACCTTCAAATGGCCTCAGTCACTCTCAAAATATCCATGGTGTAGGCTGACACTGATATAGTACAGTGTGACCACATTAATTTACATAATACCTTCTGTGGTCTCTGATGCTCATATAACACTAACATTGGGGCCTCTGATCCTTACATAAGATCCTTCTGTGGACTCTATACTCACATAATAACCTCATTCTGACTTCCTACACTGACATACCCTACTGTGGACTCTGACACTCACATAATACCTTGAATGTGGTCACTGACACATAACACCCTCAATGTGACCACTGACACTGGCACAATATCCTCACAATGATATCTGTAACATAATATCCTGAGTGTGACCTCAGAGAAAAACATACTATCCTCACTGTGACCTATGACATGCACATAACAACCTCAAAGGGGCCTCTGACTGACATCAAATCCTCACTGTGGCCTCTGACATTCATGAAATGTGCTACTGTGGACTCTGACACTCAGATCATATTCTCACTGTGAGCTCTGACACTCACATAATATCTTCACTTGACCTCTGACACTGAAACATTATTCTTACTGTGATGTCAAGCTTTCACATAATACCCTTTATATTACCTCTGTCACTAACATAGGACCCTCATTCTGACCTCTGACACTCACCAGACACATAATTCCTTGATTGTAACCTCTGACACTGACATACTATCCTCACTGTGACTTCTGACACAATATGCTCTCACTGTAACCTTGTGCTAGTCACATAAAACATCATTGTGGACTGTGACATTCACAAAATATAAACACTTGTCCTGTGAAACTGACATAATACACTCACTGTGACCTCTGACACTCATATTATACCCTCACTTTGATGTCTTACACTGACATAATATCCACAATTGCCCTCTGACACTGATATGATATACTCCATGTGACTTCAGACACTTACTTGGTCCTTTAACCCTCATAATTTACCCTTATTATGATGTAAGACACTCACAGAACACTCACTGTGGTCTCTAATAGACATATATTATCTTAACTGCAGCTTCTGATACTTAGCTAATACCCTCATTATGGCATGTGACAATCATATAACTTCCACATAGTATTTGACCCTCATTGTCACATAATATCCACACTTGACCTCTGACACTCACCTAATATCTTCACTGTAGCTCCTGTCATGCATATGACACCCTCAGTGTAACTCCTAATACTGACAAAATATCCTTCTGTGGCATCTGACACACATAATACCTATACAGTGGTCTCTGACACTGACAGTATACTTGGTGTGACATGTGACACTCACATAATACCCTCATTTGAGTTTCTGACACAGAATATCTCCATTGTGATACAGAATACTCACATAATACCCTGACTGTGACCTCTGACACTCACATAATATTCACACTGCCCCTGACATTCGCACACACATTTTATTCAATGTGACTCACATATTCATAACATATCCTCATTGTGGCCTCATACATTCATATAATATCTGCATTGTGGCCTCTGACATTCACATAAGATCCTCAATGTAGCCTCCTACATTCACATAATATCTACAATGTGAGCTATGACTCATATAATACTCTCACTGTGACCTTCTACACTGACGCACACTGTGAAATAGTACCCTCAATGCAGCATCTGACACTCACTTGATACCTTAATTGTGGCCTCTGACACAAAATATCCTCATCTTAGCCTCTGGCTCTTAAATAATATTTTCACTGGGGTCTATGTCACTCACATTGTATCCTCACTGTGAGCTCTGACAGTCACATAATATCCTTCATATCACCTTTGCCACTCACCTGTACCTTCACTCTGATCTCTGACACTCACACAATACCCTCACTGTGTCCTCTATAATTCACACAATACCCTCACAGAGGTCAGCACACTCACATACTATCCTAACCCTGACCTCTAACACTCACCTAATTACATCACTGTAAAATTGACACTCACATAGTCCCCTCACTGTGGGCTCTGACACTCACATACCTAACTGTTGTAACACATTAGTATAATATGCCCAAAGTGGCCAATGAGACTGACATAATCTCACTGTAGCCTCTGACACATAATATCATCACTGTTACCACTGAAATTTTCACAATAGCCTCAATTTCACCACTCTCACTCATTGAATATCTTCACTGAGGCCTCTGACATTCAATATCCTCATTGTGACCTCTGACATTTATATAATAACTTCCATGTGGCCTCTGACATTCACATAACATTCTCACTGTGGCCTTTGACACTCACATAATGCCCTAACCATAGCCTCTGACAGTCACACAATATCCTCACTCTGGTATTGGCACTCACATAACTTCACTGTGACTTCTGACTCTCACATAATATCCTCAGTATGTCCTTTGACACTCACAAAATACACTCACTGTTGTCTCTGATACTCAACACTGTCAGAGTGGGCTCTGTCATTCTCATATTATGCTCACTGTGATTTCTGTTACATAATACCCTAAGTTTTTCCTGATACACTAACATAATACCCACAATGTGGCCTCTGTCACATACTGTCCTCACTGTGGACAGAGAAATCCACATAATATTCTCAATGGGTCTCTGATATTCATACAATAAATTTGATTTGACCTCTGACATTCATTCAATATAATTCATGTAATAATCTCATTCATATAATATCCTCAATATGGCCTCTCACACTCACATAAGATCCCTTGTTCTCTGATACTCACATAATTCACTCACTGTTGACCTTGACAATCACATAATATCTTCACTTGGCCTCTGACTCTCACTATCCCCTTGACATTCACATAATACACTAAACATAGACACTGACACTCACATAATACCCTCAATATGTCTTCTGATTCACACATGATATCCTCACTGTGACCTGGGAAACTCAAATAATAACCTAACTGTGACACTGACACTCACATAATACCTCACTTTGGACTCTTACACTTACATATATTCTAAGTGTGAACACTGATACTTACATAATACATATTCTGTGACATCTACACACACAAAAATTCTCCATGCGACCTCTGATTCTCATATAATACACCCAATTAGCCTCTAAAATTCACATAATACCCTTAATGTGATATCTGATTCCCACAGAAAATCCTTACTTGGCCTCTGACATTCATAAAATATTCTTTTTATTTGTTTCTTTAATTTTGATTCGTTGAACACAAATGGAGTACAACTATTGTTTCTCTGGCTGTACACAAAGTAGAGTCACACCATCTGTGCATTCATACATGTACACAGGGC
>JAJEJO010048139.1:0-17710 GCA_020662805.1 Glaucomys volans
GTCAAGCACAGGTGCTTTTATTCCAATCTTAATATCTGATATCTATTCCACTGAAGTGATGTAAAAGTTAAGAAAGGTTTAAGGCAGCCACAGAGGTTCAAGAGGCTGAACTGAGAGCAAAGGCAGAGAGCAGATATGGATGCAGTCATTATGGTCAGATAAAATTGGCCAAAGAATTTCTTAATGGTGTAGCTCCGTGAGTTTGTTGTGCAAGAAGTAGGCACACCAAGTGAAAGTGGACAGTAGCATCACTATAGTCCCTCTCTGAGATATCCTGAAAAGAAATCCTCCAGGTAGACATGGTAACAAGCAGAATACTTTGTTGTACACCTCTCTTGGAAGGAGAAATGGCCAGAAGGGAAATTAATGTGGTTAAACAGTCATGGACTTGGAGGGAACATAATCGCAAAACTGTTGACAAAGAACTTTAGGGAAGATGAATGTGGACTGTCATTTCTGAATGACCACAACATGCGAAGATATTTGCATGCCATGTGAATGCCCACCAAATGGTAATTTAAATTGAAAAAGATTTGAATAATCAAATGGATTGGAGGACCTGTTTTGTGGATACACTGACATTGTCCAATGGGTTTATTAACAAAGTGGCCATGGTAGAAAGCATGAAAATTATGCATGAACTAACTAATGTGATATTCCAAGGTGGATCTGGCTATGGACACCACTGTATCCAGTTGGTCTGAAGCAGAATCCAACGTTGAGTCCCCAGAATGGCACCATTCCTTGGGTAATCTGCCTGGTGGCAGTGGATCACAATGAATTCTGTCCATCGTGACAGAGGCAGAATTTAATCCTTACTGTGATTAAACAGGTATTCTAGATATGAATTTACCTTCCCTGCATGCAACGATTCTACCAAACTATAATATATGGGTGCACATAATGACAATGACAGTCATAGTTTTCCATACAATATTGCTTCTGATCAAGGAACTGATTCTGCAGCCAACAAAGTACAGCAGTGGGCCCCCTTCTCATGGAATTCACTGATACCATGTTGCTCACTGAAGTATGTGCACCTCGGCTTCACTCAGTCGCAGGGGTAATGCCGCGATGCCAGGATGCAGGCACCGGGAACTGGTGAAAGAACAGGTGAGTTGTGAGCTCTCTGTTGATTCGTTTATTTAGGGAATGTTTTGCCCTTAAGTAGATAATTACAATTCATTACTTGTTTACTCTCATGCTAATCAGAGTTTGAAACTGTGCCCAATCACATGACATCCGGGTATGCAAAGTAAGGATTGTACCACGTCCAATCATGCTTCCACTAATGTCTAATTGTGTCTTTACTCGGGGTCCAATCTGGACCCTAAAGTTACCCTGGCAATAGTTATGCTAATTATGGAGAAATGGTCAGCTCCACTGACCTGCTACAGTGGAAAGCTCCTTCCTACAGGTATGCCTGTCAGGCCTGCATGAATGTAGGTCTTCCTTACACACTCAAGGCATTCACTGCTGCCTGCCAAGTGCCAGGGGCTTCTCCCACAGCTCACCATACTGAAACATTAGACTTGAAAGGACTGTGATAATCCTTTTAAAGACTCAGTTACAGTACCAGATACATGCCAACTGGGAAACGTTCTCCAGAAGACAGGATGTATTTTGAAACAGCATTCAACATATGGTAAGGAACTTAAATATAATTCTAAAAGAGAGTAAGTTTTAGAAAATCAAAAGGATATAACTGAAAATACACTTACTGGCTGTCAAACATGAAATTCTGATACTGTGTTCCCTTGCCCATCCCATCCTTCCATATGGAAATAATAAAAATATTGTTCAATACTTACATAGACTAAACTACATTGCTATTAACAGGATTGGTTGGCAGATTATTAACTTATTACTTATCCACTTATTAAACTATAATTTTTAGAGCATTTGCAGGGTTACAGGAAAAATTGAGCAAAAATACAGAAAATTTTCACATAACCCATCATGGGTCCAACCTATCACTTGCATTAGTGTGGTAATTTGTAATAACTGATGAGCCAATATAGATACATTATTATTAACTAAAGCCTATAGTTTACATTAAAGTTCACTCTGTGGTTTACATTTATAGGTATTGACAAATGCATGAGTGAATCTACCATGAGATTAGTAATGTTGGTCCCTCTTTCATTTCAATTTGTGACTTCTTATTTAACTTGACTGGAGATCTATGAATTCTATAAACCTTTTCCCAAAAAATAAGCTTTTGGTTTGTTCCTTTTTCTTTCACTAATTTTTACATGTGTTACATTGATAGGGCTTCTCCCTCAAGTGTGATCTCCCAAGTTTAGCAAGGT
Source organism: Glaucomys volans (assembly GCA_020662805.1). Classification (NCBI taxonomy): domain Eukaryota; kingdom Metazoa; phylum Chordata; class Mammalia; order Rodentia; family Sciuridae; genus Glaucomys; species Glaucomys volans. The sequence goes on from JAJEJO010048139.1 coordinate 2,313, forward strand.
CTGATTTATGGTAATGATACTGCCGGTTATGGGTGATGAGTTCTGCTTCCTCAAATGTTGAAGTCTGAACATTAGAGAAGCATGCTGAGGCAAGCATATAGAGCAGGTTTTATTTAAAGTTAGTAACACAGACTTCTCCCAGGTGGGAGAAGGGGGCCATGGCTGGTATTCTGGTTTCCCAAGAAGTGGGAGCACCCTTCACTTTTTACAGATTAAAGTATCCTTTTTTCTCCTGCTCTGTCCCTGCTTATCTCTCTCCTTGTTGCCTACGTGACTTGGCTTAGGAGATTCCAAAGAGATGGTGAGAAGGTGAGAAGCAGATGGGCTAGGGGAAGAGCCAAATGGAGTGTTCCATGCAGGTAGCAGCCCAGGGGGCATAATTAGCAATTCCCTGTCTTCAATCTTTTGGGTGGGGTAGCACAAGCAGGTAACCCTGGTGATCAAAGAACTCTGGAGACATTAACATTCCAATCTCCCATAGGTGGCCTCCAACTTCCAGGATTCAAACTGATCTCCATTTCCTCAATTTGACCCAATCACTTATAATTCTGCCTTCAGTAAGACTTTCCCACATTTATTACATTGACAACATTTCTCCCATGTGATCCCTGTGATACATTCTGAGAAATGATTTGTGCAAAATGATTTTCCACATTTGTTACATCCACAGGGTTTCTCTCCTGTGTTTCCCTGATACAAAATAAGTCCTGAGTTCCACAGTAAAGTTTTTCACATTCATTACATTTATAGGACTTTTCTTCTATATGGGTTCTCTGATGTAAAAATAGAGTGTACTTAAGGCAGAAAGGTTTTCCACACTTGATACATTCATAGAATTTCTCCCCTAAGTAACTTCTCTGATGCTAAGTGAGCTGTAACTTCTGGCAGGTTTTTCCACATTCATTGCATTCCTAAGGTTTCTCTCCTGCATTTATTCTGTTGTGCTTACTCAGGTATGATTGGTTGTAAAATTTTTTCCCACATTCATGACATTCATATGGTTTCTTTCCTATATGTGTTCTATAAGGTTGAGAGAGAGTTGACTTATGGCTGAAGAACTGCAACACTTGGGACATGCAAAGGGTTTCTCTCCTGTGTGAATTCTCTGATGTACTGTGAGGTCTGACTTAAAGCAAAAGTTTTTCTCACAACTTTCTCACAGCTTCTCCCCTACGTGGGTTCTCTGATGTTGAGTAAAATGTGACTTTTGACAAAAGGATTTCCCACATTCTGGGCATTTAAAGGATTCTCATTGATATGAATTATTTGATATACTATAAGGTATAAATGCATACTGAAGGACTTGCCACATTCATAACATTCTTAGGGTTTTAGTCCCATGACACTCATGGTCTTTGATGTTTAGTGAGGTCTGACTTCTGGTAAAAAGTTTTCCCACATGCAGTATGCTGATAGGGTTTTTCCCCTGTGTGTGTTCTCTGGTGTAGAGTGAGGGCTGATTTGTGACTAAAGGCTTTCCCACATTCACTGAACTCACAGGTTTCTCTCTTATATGGGATCTCTGACGTTTAGTGAGGTTTGATTTTTTTTTTCCCAGAATTTTTTTGCACATTACACTGAGAGTGTTTCTCTTCTGTGTGCACCTTCTAAGGCAATTGTTTTCTTGTAGAGCTTGTAAGATCTCATTTCCACCTTGATTTTAGGGTCTGAACTGAGAAGTCAGTGGAGAGCCTTTTTGGTTTGCCTCTAAATGTGACCTGTTTTTCTCCTGTAGCTTTCAATATTCTTTCCTTATTTTTTTATGTTAGGCACTTTATGATAATGTGTGTAGGAGAGTTTCTCTTCTCATCCTACTTGGAGTCATGTATGTTGATGTCTGTCTCATTTCTAACATGGAGAAATCGTTCTGTGCCTATCTCATTTAAAATGTTGTTAATGCTTCTAGTCTGTATCTCCAAGTTCTCTTCTATTTCATGACTCTCAAGTTTGGCCTCTTGCTGTTGTCCAAGAGTTCTTGTTTATTCTCACCATGGTCTCCTTTTTCCCCCCTTTATTTCATACTGAGTATTCAAGTTCATATACCCTATCTTCAATGCCTGAAATTCTGTCTTCAAAGGCTAAAATTCTATTTTCTATGCAATCTAATCTGGTGATGCTTTCAAGTGAAATTTTCATTTGATTCATTGTGTCATTCATTTCTAGTTCTGATTGGTTTCTTTTCAATGTTTCTTCACTGAGATGGCCTTTTATCTCCTGTGTTTACTCTTAATATTCTATAGATATTCTTTTAGTTCACAGAACATTTTTTTCCATATATTTACTTTTTATTGAATTTGTTAATGTTACAGAGTTCTTGCACTGCCAAACCATGCCTGAGAATCCAAAGAAGGAAATGGTATAATGGACAGCCTCATCCACCCATCATTTAGTATATTAAAACTTGATTCATATGCATTTTGAGAATTTCACAATCCTTTATAAAATTTTAATGAGCTGGAATTTAAATCTGCTGCAGGTCTTCAAAATTTCCAGAACACTTTAATAATCAGTTTTTATAATCTTTTGAATTTCATCCACCTCCATATCTACGGGAATCCTTTTTTGGGGAATTCTGAATTTGGGGGAAAGATTTGCCTATTTCCTCATGTGTTCAGAGATCTTGAACATGCACAGTTGAGATGAATTTCCTTTCCTCTTTTTATATGCATGTCCTTTTGTGTATAGTTATCTTTTTTGCTCTAGGATTTCTTTGTTTTTGATATATCATATATTCAGGGGTTTGACCTGAGGAGCCCCTCTGATTGTTCCTCCTTGGGACCTGGGTGCTGGTTTGGGTTTTTGCCTCCCCAGTTCTATGTGATAAAGTAATGTTGAGGTTGAGGTGGAACCCCATAGTGTGTCAGCTGAGATTTGCTGTTACTTGGCTGAGTTCTGGGTGAAGGGTTATGGAAAATAATATTCCTAAAACTCCCCAAGAAAATGGACAGTGTGGCTCAAGAAGTGGGAAAGGAAATTGGCCAAACATTAAACCTCTCCCAGTGCATTCCTGATGACAATGAGCGCTGAGGAAAAAGGGCGGATATGGAATGCTAGGCCCTAAACCTTGACCTTCCCCATGTCAACCTAGTCCTGAATGACATTGGGCAAGATTTGAGTACTCATCCTTTAGTGTTTGGTTTTAACCTGTACAACTAGCCCTGATAGTAAAAAATGCACATACATGGTGATTACATCACCCTCTTCATACCTATAAAATCAGAATCCCCCCTGTAACTGAGGGTAATTTTCCCATCTGGAAAGTGGACCCAAATGGCCCTCGAGTCTGCGAAGTAATAAAGGCTTCTCTGAAACCCTTAAGGTTTGCCTCCCATCCTTTTGTGCTTACAGTGAGTACTGCTCTGCAGTAAGGTCTCCACTCTGTCAAACCTGAAGTGCCCCAAATACTTTCCAGATTTTCATAGAGGAAAGGAGGAGCCATGAATAATACTAACATTGGTGACAGATGTACAGGCTTAAGATAAATGTCTGGTGTCTACTTGGACATATATACACTAATTGTCATCTCTATAAGATTGGTGGGGTCAGAATTAACAACAGTATTGATAATTAAAAAAAAGTCATTAGATCAGGTATTAGACAGCAGGTATCTACTACATTGCCCTGTATCAATCACAACATGAATGGGGAAGGAATTATATAAACTATATAATTCTCTGAGGGCACACACAAATTGGACTGCCTGTTCACTGCAATGTGGACAGAGGTGAGGGGTTTTTTGGTTTTTTTCAGGAAGTCTTATATAAGGTTAACTGATTTAACAATAATATTGCAATGGTTTAGATGTGGTTTTTCCCTCAACGACTCATGTTCTGGAGGATTATCAATGTAATGGTGCTGAGGCGTGATCCTCTAAAGAAGATAATAAGGTTATGGGGCCATTACCTTCCTGAAAGGATTAATAGAGTGGGTCACTTCTCCAAAGAATGGGTTGTTATAAAAAAGTGAGCCTAGCCCTTCCTCATTCTCTTGGCTCCTCTCTCACCATGTTATTTCTTCTGCATGTGGCTCACTGCTCTTGGAGTCACTCCTGCCATGTAACATCATCAGCCATAATGTGATGTAGCCTGGGAACCCTTGACAAATGCCAGGGCCAAGCTATTTGAACTTTCTAGCCACCAGAATCATGAGGCAAATAAACCTTTTTTCTTAGAAAGTACCTAGACTCAAGTATTGTGATAGCAACCAAAAATGAACGAAGAATTAATACTGAAGAGTGGGGTTGTTGCTTTAACGTTACATGAAAATATGAAAATAACTTAGAATTCTGCAAATGGAATGTTACAAGTTATTCTGGTGAAGGTTTAGAAGACAGGCAGCCTGAAGAAGAGCTGGAACTTCTTGGAGATCAGTTAAGTGTTTGTGACCAGAATGCTGGTAGAAATATCGACAGTAAAGATAATGCTGATAGGTCTTAGATGGAAATGAAGAATATTCTACTGGAGGTTGGAGTAAAAGTCATCTTTGTAAACTTCAACGTGAATGTATTATATCAATGCCCTAGAGCTTTGCTGATGGCTTAATTTGAAAGTGATAACACAGGATATCTGGCAAAATACATTAGAGTTCTGTAGGTACTACTGCCCACTTCCAGTGAGATTCACAGTGAGACCCAGGGGCAAAGGAAAGTACAGTGAAAAAATTGCAGCCTCTGAATGAGCAAAAATAAACATGTAAGGGTGCATTACAGCAAGTGCTTGCTAAACAGATTAGCATGGATAAAAGGGAGCCGCGTACTGTGCACTAGGACAATGGGGAAGGGTATAAGAAATATATGAGGTTACCTCTCCTAGATGAGAGAACAGAGGGCAGAATGGTTTGCAGGAATGGCCCCAGGATGTACTCCGTGTACTCTCTGCCCAGGGTCACCTGGGGATTCTGCTCCTGGAACTAAGATGCAGCACTTCGATGCCCCAGCAGTAGCTCAACAGGCTCAAATGCAGCTCACGCTGACACTAGAAAGCACAAACTACAAACTAAAAAGTCTTCGGTGCTATTCCTGCAGGTAAACATAGTAGCTGTGGAGTTACCAGGGGCTTCCATTAAGATTTCAAAGACAAGCATTGGGTGCCCAGGGGAAAATTCATGGGAAGGGCAGAGCTGCTGGAGTCCCCACCAGAATAATGTCTAGTGAAACTGTGAGAGCAGAACCATTACCCTCAGCACCCTAAGGGAAAGCCACTGACAGCATGCAACGGCAGCATGGTAAAGACACAGGCGCCCCACTCCAAACCAAGCCACATGGGCTTGAGATAAACAAAGCCATGCAGATAGAGCTTCCCAAGCCCTTAGGGACCTACCCCTGCCCCAGTGAGCACAGGATGCTAGTCAAATACTATTCTCTAGTTTTAAGATCTAATCTCTGACCTGTTTGGTTTCAGACTTGTGTGGAACATATGAACTCTCTGTACTTGATTACTGCTCCCTCTTGAAATAGAAATGTTTGCCCTAATGCTTGCCTCACCATTTTATCTTGCAAGCATGATTTTGATTTTACAGTCTCACAGCTGAAAGAAATTTTCCTTGAGTCTCAGATGACACTATGGACTTTAGAGTTGGTGTTGGAATGAGTTGTGTTTTTACTGCAAAGTAGTACAGCATTTTGCATTGTGAGGGCATGAACTTTGGGGCAAGAATGGAACACTATAATTAACATATGGTCTCTTAAAGGTTCACGTATTGGAGGCTTGGTCTCCAATCCAACAGTAGTGATGGGACCTTTAAAGGAGATAATTAGGTCATGGGCCCTTGCCCTCCTGAATGTATTAGTGCTGGTGCCTTAGAGGTTAGCTCCTGTGAGTTTTTATTTAAAAATGAGACTGGCCCCTCCATACTTTGCTACCTCTTAGGCAAATGATTTCTTCATGAATCTACTGCTCTCCCATTCACTCCCAATACCCACAATGTTGGCAGTATGGTGGCATGCTGTTTAAACTTTTCAGCTTCCAGGATCCTATACCAAACAAACCTATTTTAAAAATAAGGTACCTGGTCTTGGGTATCAGAAAATAGTACTAATGAGCTTAAGTAAAAACTGCTAAATGGGGAAAATACTACCTTCAGGACTCAAAAAGGACTAAAAGGCATTGAATATGTATTAACATTATATGTTCTAAGAGGGCTTGTAGCTGTTACTTGACAATATTAAGGATGGAACAGCCCTTGGTTCACCAAATAATTTTTAGAAACTTAACTAAGGTGGTGGAAAATGACAGAACTCCTTTTTGTGAACTCTTTTGCATGTCCCTAATGAGGTGTCATATGAATCTCCTCAGACCATCATTGTACATTCATAGCCTGTGCTCAAGATATTCTGATATAGTTAAGTATTGCCTGTAAAGACAGTGTGAAATGATGGTGTTGACATAACCCATGTGTAGTCTGGTAAAGGGTAATTATTTGCCTCTGGAGGCAAATACGAACTGTGGCACAGATACTGTTCAAATGAGCTATGAGTAGAACATGTTACCCAACTTTCTAATAAAATATTTGCTGGTTGCTGTTTGGATAGAATCACTAATTTCAGTAATAGAAAGTATTGGTAATTGAAACCTTTACAAATGGACCAAAGGATTAAAGATTGCAATAACATACTGTGAAATGCCAGAACCATTTCTAGGTTTAAGAACAATGTACCCTGGACTGACACATGGAATAACAGTGCTTATCATCACCTCTTCTCTAAGCAGGTCCTATACAATGGTTCCAACTGTGGTGTACAATGCACAGGGTCTCAATTTTCTAAACCAGTTTTTAAGTACCAAAGACAATTTTATTAATTATTGGGTCAAACTTACTAGGGATTGTGGTAAAATTAAGTTGATGAGTGCTATGACCATGAGGAATGTTGACAATTCCACTGGTTAAACACATATGTCTATTGAATCTTATTTTACATTCCATTACATCCTTAAAATTTTAAAAGGTACTATAATAAAATTTAGTGGAATGTCCAGGTATGTGTAATTTGGGCCCTGTATATTAAAGCCATGAGTTTGTAACTGGCACATTTCAGAAGATGTTTGAAGTTTATTCAGAAACTATTTATAGAGGTATAGAAGACAACCAGTGTCTTTTATAATTTGTTGTATATTTTAGTAAACTTTGGATTTCAATTGGGTCAAACTGTGGATCTTTCACTTATTTTGTTGGTACTTTTCCCATTACTTTTGGCCACTTTTTATACTTTCTTGGATGTGGGAGTAGGCGTGGGAGAGTCTCTGATCATGGTTATGTCATTCTCAAGACAGTCCCAACTCAATTATCAACTGGGATAGATGCTTCCTTCTTGGCAGTGGTTGCTTCACATGGCTAAGTGATCTTAATTTAAGGTGAATTTGAATTAATTCTTGCTGTGCCTCAGTGTGGGTGTTTCTCCCTCTAACCATAAGGAACAGGATAGTTGTCTTCAGAGCAGCAGGAACATGCTTGGCTCATAATGCAGAGGCAGACTGATTGAAATCATCTTTTGAAAGGGCTTTGCCTTTTTTTTCACCATGTTTCTCTCTCTTCTCTACAAAAAGTTTCCTGAGAATATTTTCTAGCTTTTGTCTTGTAAAGTTGCACTTCTCAGTTTTTGTCTCTGTCCAATCACCTGTGGCAAGGATCACCCCCAACTCCACTCCATGGTTATGGGGAAAGCATGAGAATCCACCAGTCAGCCTCATAGGTAGCTGCCTCTTCCTGTAAGGAGTGCTAGTCAATCTGTGGTCAGGATCCACATACAGTATGTCATTTTGCCTGTGGCCTGGGTGCAAGTCAGGTCCCATGATTGGTCCTTTGGCATGTTGGTATAAACTGCGGTGCTGAGCAAAGTCTGAGTACATTCTCTAGGGCTTTTGCATTGGCACAGCAGTTAAGTTTACTTCCTCTGATATGTGAAGAGGGGTTGATTCCCTTTTCTTTTCTCATCAGTCTGGCACCACAATGTGCACCTCAGTACTCCTGCTGGCACCAAGAGAAGCCACAGCACAGGAAATGGGTGAGGCTGCTACTCTTAACCTGAACATTGTGTTAGCCAACCAGAGTGTCATGCTTGATTTTGAGTGGTTCTCTTCTACCTTTCCACAGACCTCACAAAGGGCCACCTCCATATCCATCACATAGGTATATAAGCAGTAGCATGCAGGGTGCCCCAAGCAGTCAGGGATGGTCACCAGACTATGTGGAGGAACTGGAGAGCTCTAACCAGACTCCTGGTAAGTGGGACTCAAGTACTGGTCCATAAGGGTGCCTCTTGCCATGCTACAGGTAAAAACTGGCAATGTTTGTTTTTACATTGCAAAATATGTAAGTATTTCATGTACATTTCATCTGTATTATATTGCTAGACATAGGCAGACTTGTTTGGTTATTTATTTATTTAATACACATCAGTTTTAGAGCAGTTTTAAGGTGACAGAAACACTGAGCACAAAACAGAAATTCCACATAATCTTTCAGCCCTCTTCCATAGTTACTACTATTATTAACATTTGCCTAAGTATGGTACATTCATTACAATTGATGAGCCCGTACCGATACTATGTTTAAGGGTGAGAAAAGATGCTAGCTAATATTACTATTAATTAACATCCAAGGTTTACATTCTGGTTAATTCTTTGTGGTTTACATTCTGTAGGTTTTGATAAATCAGTAAACTGATGTGTATCCACTTTGTAAGTATCCTACAGAATACTTTCACAGCCCCGCAAAAAATCACCTATCCATCTACTCATACCTCCCTCAAAATCTCTGCACCTTTTCTTTTTTCCTTTACTTGTCTTATTATATTCACCAGGCCTTTCAGAAGGATGCTGAAAAGCAGTAGTGAGAGAAGGCATCCTTACCTTGTTCCTGATCTTAGCCGGAAAACACCTAGATTTGAGACATTAAATATAATGTTAGCTATAGGTCTCTTTGTAGTAATTATTTACCACACTGATGAAGTTTCTTCTATTCCTAGTTTACTGAGATGTTTTAACATGGGTAACAGTTTTGTGAAATGCTTTTTCTCTACCTATTGATATGATCATAGTTCATCTTTGGTCTACTGATGCAAGTTACATTGATTACTGATTTTTGAACCTGCCTCATTCATCATGGTATACAATTTTTTTTATATATTGTTGAATTTGATTGACCAATATTTTGTTGAGAATTTCTGCATCTACATTTATGACCAATATTGGTCTGTAGTTCCACTTTCCTATAATATATGCTTTGGCTATTAGTGTAATGCTGGTCACATGTAATGAGTTACAAAATGTTTCCTCTGTTGTTAAATTTTGTAAAACCTGCTGAGAATTGGTATCATTTCTACCTAACATGTTTGGTATACTTCACCAATGGACCATCCATGTTGGCAGCTTGTTAAGTATTGATTCAGTTTCGTTAATATGCCTAATTTTTAAATGTATCTATTCACAAAGTTTATCCCTGCATGAATTTTGATAGAATGCACCTTTAAAGGAATTGGTCCATTTCAGCTAGGTTATCCAGTTTATGGACAGAGTTGTCTGGATATTCCTTTATAATCCTCTGAATGTCCATGGATAGTCCCTCTTTCCATTTCTGATATTAGTAATTGGCCTGTTCTCTTTAAAATGTTAACTAGGATAGATAGTCATCAATTTATTTGATATTTTTCAAACAATCATTTCTTTTTTTTACTGCTTTTCTTTCAATGTTACTTCTCTTTCCCCTTATACTAGATTTAATTTGGTCTTCTTTTCCTAGTTTCAGAAAACATAAGATTAGTTTATATGTATTATTTAGGATAATTAGACTGTAATATATCTTTTATATTCTAATAAGTAATACACTATATGACCTTTACACTGTTAATAAAAATCCCACTCCAGCTCCATTCAGGACCTGTTCCAGTTGCAACCCCACTTTTCATATTTTAAAAAGTCTCTGAAGGCCCAGATTCCTAACTGGATACATCAGATCTCTGAATCCACAGCCCAACAAGCCCTGAATGGCATCTAGTGTGCATGTGAGGGCCTTTTATATGGTCCCTATCTTCCTGGGCAACTGCTGACAGAAGGTTTAGACAGTAGTTTACATGCTTATACCAGGATACTCCGTGGCATGGGATGAACTTTACATTGAGATAAGAAAGGGAGCAATATGGAGTAGGGCCCTAGATCTCTACATGCATGGAGTATTTTGTTAACATTTTATTTTCCATGTAGTTTTTCAAGGGTCAGACATTAGCTTTGTAGGCATTCATTTAAATTGTTATTCTGGGTCTTAAAAACATTGAACGTGGGCCTGATGTAACAAGCACTAAGGTAGGGATACCAATCTCCTTTTCAAAAATATGTTAAGTTCCATTATGTATACAAAACACATACAATCTTATATACCTTACCATTTGGACGTACGTGTATTAAGTCCTATACACTTGAGGAATACTTCTCACATGGGTTTAATGCTTTTGCTTAAATTGCTCAATTATCTATGCTTTTAAAGATTCATTTTCAATGGTTAAAGAAGAATGTTTTTAACAAAAGGGAAATTCTTGAGGTTAAACCCTGACTCTTGCATAATCCTAATGCCATACAGTTCCCAGATTCCTTTTCAGTTTTGTAAACTCATGTATAGATGATTACTCAGAAGTTAAATCTTAATAAAACTACATAGAAAACGCAGATCAACATAAAAACTGATAAAATCTGAATAAAGTCTATATATGAATTAGCATACCAATCTCTTGTATTCTAGAACATACAGTGGTTATGTAGCATATCATTATTACAGTAAGGCTGATTAAGGGCACACAGGAATTCTCTGTACTCTTACTGCACCTTCTTGTGAATGTGTAGTTTTTAGTACTTAAAATATGCTTTTCATAGTTTTATATTTTGTCACATATTGGCATAAATTACTATTTGTTTTCTAAAGACAATTAAGGTATCAAATGTAAAACACAACTTGAATTATGTTACTTCTAAGCAAAATTTCACTTTATATTTCAGATTCATAAATTTCTCAATATAAATTCTGACATAATCTAGTTTGTACTTTTTCTAAAAAATTTTTCAAGATTCAAAAACATCTGTCAGTTTTTACATAAGCATTACCTTAGGATGTAATTTCTTACCAATGGCCATCCTAAACTTGTTGCACACTATGGGTTTATCCTCCCTCATGACTCTGGAAGGCCAGCCTTTCTGGATGAAGGTTACTGCAATTCAGGATGTCAACAGAGCTTTCTGCAGTGTGAATATTCTGTATTGCCAACTGACTTGTGGCTAAACATTTCAAATATTCATTTTATTTCATAACACTTTTCTCCTGTGTGTGTCCTCTGATGTACAATGAGGTTTGACTTTTGAGAGAAAGTTTTCCCACATACCTTACATTCATAGGGTTTTTCCCCAGTATGTGATCTCTGATGTTTAGCAAGGTCTGATTTACGATAAAAGATTTTTCCACATTCATTACACTGACAAGATTTCTCCCCTGTATGAGCCCTGTGATGTACTGTGAGGGATGATTTATGACTGAAGGATTTCCCACATTCATTACATTCATAGGGTTTCTCTCCTGTGTGTTTTCTCTGATGTAAAATAAGTCCTGACTTCACACAGAAAGATTTCCCACATTCATTACATTTATAGGGCTTTTCTTCTATATGTGTTCTCTGATGTACAATCAGAGCTGACTTATGGCAGAAAGCCTTCCCACATTCAGTACATTCATAGGGCTTCTCCCCTAAGTGAATTCTCTGATGCTGAGTGAGCTGTGACTTCTGGCAGAAGGTTTTACCACATTCACTACATTCATAGGGTTTCTCCCCTGTGTGTGTTCTATTATGTTTAGTTAAGTATGATTTATTGTAAAAAATTTTCCCACATTCATGACATTCATATGGTTTCTCTCCTGTATGTGTTCTATAATGTTGAGAGAGGGTTGACTTATGGCTGAAGAATTTGCCACATTCAGGACATGCAAAGGGTTTCTCTCCTGTGTGAGTCCTCTGATGTACTGTGAGGTCTGACTTTAAACAGAAGTTTTTCCCACACTCATAACATTCAAAAGGTTTCAATCCTGTATGAATAATTTGATGCCTGGTAAGTACTGATTTGTGATAGAAAGTTTTCCCACAAGCATTACATGCATAGGGTTTATCCCCTATATGGGTTCTCTGATGCTGAGTAAGATGTGACTTTTGACAAAAGGATTTCCCACATTCCGGGCATTCAAAGGGTTTCTCTCCTGTGTGAGTTCTCTGGTGCACTATAAGGTGTGAATTCATACAAAAGGACTTGCCACATTCATAACATTCATAGGGTTTCAGCCCCGTGTGTGTTCTTTGATGTTTAGTGAGGTCTGACTTCTGGTAAAAAGTTTTCCCACATGCAGTACACTGATAGGGTTTTTCCCCTGTGTGTGTTCTCTGGTGTAGAGTGAGGGCTGATTTGTGACTAAAGGCTTTCCCACATTCACTGCATTCATAGGGTTTCTCTCCTGTGTGGGATCTCTGATGTTTAGTGAGGTTTGATTTTTCCCAGAAAGTTTTTCCACATTCATTACACTGAAAGCGTTTCTCTCCTGTGTGTACCCTCTGATGTCGACTGAGGTGTGACTTCTCCCAGAAAGCTTTCCCACATTCATTACATTCAAAGTGCTTCTCTCCTTTATGAGTTTTCTGAAGTTGTGAGAGACATAATTTCCTTCTGAAGTTATTCCCACTTTCATTATATTCACAGTGTTTTACAGGTAGCCCATCATATTTGAAAGAAGTTAGCTTCCTACAAGATTTCTCATAATCACTAAATCCACAGTGATTTTCCTCTGCAGTAGATATATGAGGGAACAAGAGAGATGAATTACCACAAAAATTTCTCCCATATTTACTATATTCACAGTAATTCTCTTCTGTGCTTTCTCTCTTATGTGTGTTGAATACTGTCTTTTCAAGGAAGGTTTCCTGACATATATTATACTCAGAAGTTTGCTCTAAGTTTTGAATCTTCTCTTGCTGAATAAGATCCTTGTGATGGCTGAAAGTACTCCTATTTTGAAAAAATTCAATTTTTTCTCTAGTGTGAGTTTTTTCATGTTTAATTTTGAGTAGCAATTTCCCACAGGCATTAAATTCATCAGGCTTTTCTCGTAAGTGTTTCTGCCTATTAATAATCAATTTAGAAATATTGTTGAAACTCCTTCCTCCTGAGTCATATTGACAAAGTATTTTCTTGGAAGGAAAAGAATCTATGTCCCAGTTAAATGGTCTTCCTATCATATTACCTTGTTCCTTAGTCAGCATTTTGCTACTGATGAATACAACTTTCCACAAATCTTCTTGACTCCTCTCCTTCAGGTAATCAGCTTTCCAAAGTTCTAGAAATAAGGAGAATTAATCTTACTTATCATTTAAATACTAATAATACATTTCTTATGGAACAAGATCTGAATATCTCTATACAAATGTTGATTATTAATTCTGACTGTGGATTTTTGCCATTTCCAGAGATTGATATGAGTATAAATGCATTATTTTCTATCACATGTGTTTGAGGTGAAAAAAGTAAACAAAAACCACAAACAAAAGTCCCTGTAAGAAGAAAGGAGAAGAATCTGGCTATGTGAATACATACGTTTGTTTTCCAAAGTGTGAATAATAATCTGAATCTTTGCATACATTCTGTAAAACACTTAAATCGACATAAAGAGAGCAAACAGCATGATTTACCTATATCAAGCTGATAATCATAAAGCTAAATAAATATGATTTTAGAATAACTAGGAGACAGAAAATACTACTTTCTTCAACTCACCACAAAAAATGGAAATAAATATTCAAATACAGAATAACTGACAGCCCATATTTATGGAGACAGTCAGGTGGAGACTGTGATGATCACAAGGTAAAGAGGAGGCAGAGAGCCCAGAAGTGTTGGAACTCAAATAAAATTACTCCCAGAAAGGGAAAGGTCTTCTCTGAGTGGGAAAATAATAACAAGATATCTGAGTCCAGGTGGATCAGGGCTTCAACTACTAGGAAATCCAAGACAGTGGACATGGAGTGGATAAAAAGTAAAGAGGCAAGAGTTTTTTAAAATCAGGAATAAAACTTTAAGGAGGACAAAGTGATTAGAGGAATTACCACTCAAATTACAAGAAAACTGTTATGGACTAAACTGTGTTGAAGCCCCAACCTACAATGTCACTCTATCTGGAAACAGGACCTTTAAGGAAGTAATCAAGTTTTATGAAGTCATAAAAATGGTGCCCTAACCTGATGGTACTGGTGAACAAGACAAGGAAAGTCTTCAGAGCACACACATACTCTATCTCTTTCACATACCCTCACACACCACCATCCACCACACAGAGAAAAGCATACAAGAGGACACACCAAGAAGAGACATCTGTGTACCAAGGAAAGGTACCTCATCAGAAAACAACTCTGCTGGGTCTTCCAGCCTATATAATTGTGAGAAAATAAAAATAGATTAAGTGTGTGACATAACCAAGTAAAAACCTAAAAAGTCAAATGCAGACACCAAGGAAAAAAAGATTGACTGAAATTTTAATAAATAACACTGAAAAAGAAGAGAGAAAAAAGAGTGGTATTATCAAAATAAGTCTAAAGAAAGAAGAAAACTGGTTCAAAACGAAGTCCAGGATGAATCAGGTAGTTTGCAAATAAACATAAACATAGCAGACCCTAAAAAGGAAAAACAGGATAAACCAAGTATTCAAAATTTTTAATCTAAGAAAACTTTCTAGAAATAAAAGAAGACTTGATCCACATACTCAAAAGAACTTCCATGAGACTGGAAAACTCAGGGGGAATATTCCTAAGACACACATTAATAAAACTACCAGAGCATAAAACTGAAGAGAGAGTCCTCTAGACTAAAAGACAACATTCAACACACATGAGAGTGAATACAGAAGAGAATTACTGTGAATATACTGAACATGGGAGAACTTTTTGTGATAATTTACCTCTCTTGTTCAGAGGTGAATCACTACAGATTAAGTGATTTTAAGAAATCCTGTGGGAAACTAACCTCTTTCAAATATATCAGGCTACCTGTAAAACACTATGAACATAATGAAAGTGGGAACAATTTCAGGAAGAAGTCATGTCTCATAACTTCACAAAAAGGTGACAAACATTTTGAATGTAATGAGTGTGAAAAAGTTTTCTGGGAGAGTCACACCTTGCTTGACATCAAGAGGAAACGCACGGGAGATAAATGCTTTCAATATAATGAATGTTTTCCACAACTTCCTGGGAAAAATCATTCATTGATTCATATATTTTGTTGGACTGATGTGATGTCTCAAATGGAAGGATAAATTCAGTCTACTCCTTCTTGGCTGAACAGGGAAGACTATATTTTAACTTAGTTATATTTTAACATATTCTTATT
>JAJEJO010048139.1:17810-34604 GCA_020662805.1 Glaucomys volans
TTTTTTTTTTTTTTTTTTGGTACGAGGGGATTGAACCCAGGGGCACTCCACCACTGAGTCACATCCCCAACCTTTTTTGTATTTTATTTAGAGACAGGGTCTCACTGAGTTGCTTAGGGTCTCACTAAGTTGCTGAGGCTGGCTTTGAACTCGCGATCCTCCTGCCTCAGCCTCCCAAGTGCTGGGATTACAGGTGTGGGCCACCACACCTGGCTTAATAAGAAATCTTAAGATACAGTTTTGCAATAAGAAAGTGCCACTTATATTTTGCCTTTGCTTTTTTTTAACTATAATTCAAAAAGTATCTAACAATACTTTTTAACAATATTTGCTTTTTAAAATGCAATGTTCCTCATCATAGTTTGATACAAAAGTTTATCTCAAAGACATAAAGTATAAAAGTAGATCAAAAGGAATTTATCTGAGGTTATGAGAGCATTAACATAATCAGTGAATTAATCCCCTGATAGAGATCAACCCGGTGGTAATTGTAGTCAAGTAGGATGTGGCTGGAGGAGATGGTTCATTAATGGTATGTGTCTTTGAGGTAAGTATTTTGTCCTTGGTGAAGAGAACTCACTTTCTGCTTTCTGGTGGCCGTGTCCTGAGTTGCTTTCCTCCTCCCTCCACGTCCTTCCATCACAATGTTCTGCTTCATCTCAGGCCCAGAGCAACAAACCTGACCATCTATGAACTGAGACCTCTAAAACCATGAGCTCCAAATAAACTTTTTCTCTAAAATTATTCTTGTCAGGTCTTTTGGTCACAACAGCAAAAAAACTGACTAAAACATTATTCAACTATTCAAGATAATATGTTGTTTTTCCAAAGTGGTTGAGCTACAACATTAAATGAGTATTCCCACTATTGTGCATTATCAACACTTGAACAAAGTAGTATTTAACTCTGGACTTATGATATTTCTCCATAAAAAAATGAAATTTCACATCTTAGTGTTTCTATATCCATTTGTATATACACTTGTGAAAAATGTTTGTTCACTTCTTTTAATCATTTATTTATTTATTTTTATGTGCTGCTGAGGATCAAACTCAGTGCCTCACACATGCTAGGCAAGCAATCTACCACTAAGCCACAATCCCAGCCTTTTTATTCTTTTTTGTTTTTTGTTTTTTTTCTTTGTAGTGCTGGGGATTGAACTCAAGGTCTTGTGCTTGCGAGGCAGACACACTACTAGCCCCAATCATTTTTTTAAACTGGGCTATTCATTTTTATTTTTTGCTTCATTTGTTAGAACACCAACATGGTTCAAATTTCTGAATATTTACTTCATGATAAGCCTGGCTCAAGAAAATGGAAACTCAGCAGTAATAAAAACAGGCAAAATCTCTGTTTTTATTGTGCCTGCATTCCACGGGGAAAGAAAGATGAACAATACATCTAAATAATATTATATTCTATACTATATAATATATAATAATCTACATAATAATAGATAATATTATAATAGTAATATATAATAATATATAATAATAATATATTCTCTAATCCATAGTTCTAAAAACTCTCCTATCCTTCCCTAGTGATTTGTAGTGCCCGATCTATACAAGAATCAAATTCTAAGTACAAGATGGTCCTCTTCTAAGCTGTCACTGAACCAAACCAACAATGAATCAATAAACGTGAAAGTGGAACAATTGAGAATAAGTAGTCAAAAGAAAAGATAAATAAGAATGAAGATAAAGTCTCAAAAAAATTGAAGAACCTCATTAAAAATTGAGAACCTCCCCCAATATATTCATAATGGAAGTATCAGGAGTGAGGAAAAACCAAGGAGCAGAAAAATTATTCAAAGAAATAAATGCCCCCAAACATGCAAATTAGATGACAAAGAACAAATATTGTAGGCATAAAAAAAAAAAACTCATCACATACAAGGGAAAAGAGTAATATCAGATTTTTCATCGGAAACAGTAGAGGCCAAAAGGAGGTAAGATGACAAATTCAAGTTTCCACTGATAGTACATCAGCCATAAAAGAAATGAAAGTTTTTAGGCTGAAGATCAGGGATCCCAAACACTAGTTCAAATGCATAAAATTTGTGGGTAAAGGCAATTAGGTAATTACGAAAGAGTAAAAAGGCAAAATTCTTCTTTCTTTTCCTAAACAACTTAAAAAGCAAAAGTACAAATCTACGTGTACATAACTCTATTACTGGGCCCGCCTGTAGCCTACAGAACTGTAATATCTTTAACAAGAAAGCAAAGTGAGACAAAGGAACAAATCTCTATTGGGGTAAGGAAATGACAACAAATGATAACTTTAATACATGTTAACAAAAGAAATGAAGCAGAGGGTGGGGGGAGAAAAATAACAATGAGACAAACATCATTACCCTATGCACATGTATGATTATGCAAATGGTGTGACTCTACTTCATGTACAACCAGAGAAACAACTGTATTCCATTTGTGTATGATGAATCAAAATAAATTAAATTAAAAAAGAAAAAACAACAAAAGAAAAGAAGCAGAAATAATGAATAATGTAACAACTACAAATAGATACTTGCTACCCTTTTTTGTCTCAGCTTTTCTAAAAGACAAATTATATAAAGTAATAATCATAATAATACATTGTTATGCTTTAAAGATACATAGAAGTGATATGTGCAAAAATAGCCAAAAATGGAGAAGGAGAACAGAGGTGTATATAGGGAACCTATTCATATTTTATTGGAGTTAATGAAGTATAAATGGAAATAGATTTTAAGACTTACAACATAATTCCTAGAGGAAACACTAGAAAAATAAATTTTAAAGTGAAATGATCATTGGAAGAATTAAATATTAAATGTATTCTCTTCACAAAAAAGGCAGAAATAAAAAAGAGTATTCAAAAGGTGTGAGGCACATCAATGTTCATAGCTGCTCAATTCACAATAGCTAGATTGTGGAACCAACCTAGATGTCCTTCAACAGATGAATGGATAAAGAAGCTGTGGTATATATATATACACAATGGAATATTACTCAGCCATAAAGAAGAGTAAAATTATGGCATTTGTAGGTAAATGGATGATGTTGGAGACTGTTATGCTTAGTGAGATTGGCCAATCCCAAAAACCCAAGGGCCAAATGGTCTCTCTGATAAGTGAATGATGATGCACAATGTGGGGGGGAAGGGTGGCAAGAATGGAGGAAGGATAGATAGCACAGAGGGAAGGGAGGGGTGGGGTCACGGTGGGGGGTAAGAATAATAACAGAATGTGTGACAGACACCATTGCCCTGTGTACATGTATGAATGCACAGATGGTATGACTCTACTTTGTGCACAACCAGAAAAACAATAGCTGTATTCCATTTGTGTTCAATGAATCAAAAAATTTTTAAAAAAAAGGTGTGAGGCAAAAACAAAAAGTAAAATGGTAGATGCAAATTCAACTATAATCATCCCTCAGAATCCAAACACAAAAATTTGTGCATGCTTATGTCCCCTCTACAAAAGGGCTTAGTATTTACATATAATACACATCCTCCCATATATTTTAAAACATTATAGATTGCATATAGTAAGAATCAGTGAAAATGCTATGTAAATGGTCAACATATTATACTGTTTAGGGGATAATAACAAGAAGAAAAGTTTATACATATTCAGTACGAGATATGATTATTTTTTTCCTATTTTTGAATGATGGTTTATTGAACTCATAGATGCAAAATTCACTGATACAGAGGGCCAAATGTACATCAATAACAAAAAAACAGAAATTGATCTAAAAATTCAATCAAAAGACAGCAATTCTCAAGTTGTAAAAATGTGAAAATACAAATACAAGTTGTCAACAAAAGGTGTATTTTAGATTCAAACACACAAAAGGCTTAACATTTTTAGAAGCACATGACATTTGTAAGGATGGAGTGGCTACCCTAGGATCAAACAAAATACACTTTAAGAGCTGGGGATATAACTCAGTGGTAAAGCATTTGGCCAGTATGAGGCCCTGAGTTAGATTCCCAGCACCAAAAAAGAGAAAAGATAAAGAGGGGCAATTTTATAAAGATTTTTTTAAAAGTCAGTCAATAAAAGAACAACAATTCTACACAACAGAAGCTCAAAGCTACGTGAAACAAAAACTGACAGAATTGAAAGGAAAAATACACAAATAAACAGTAGTAAGTGAATAATCCATTTCTGGTAATGCATAGAACTGGGCAATATATGAACTAGGAAAACAGAAGACATTGTAAAGCAACCAGACGTAAGAGATATATACAGAAAAGAATGAAACTGAGAGTCCACAAAGATGCTGAAACAATTCAGTGATGAAAAATAGCCTTTCCAGGAAATGATGCTGAAACAACTGGATATTTACATGAAAAACAATGAAAATAATTCTCTTCTTCACACACTACACATAAATTAATTGAAAATGGATCACTGGCCTAAATTTAAGAGATAAAGAATTTTCTGTGTCCTTGAATAGAGAAAGCCATTTCAGATATACCACCAAAAGAACAAACAGATAAAATGGACTTCTTGGGAATTAAAAAACCAAAACAAAACATGGAGGAACTTTGGATTGTGTAGAGGGAAATTGGGTGACAGGGGACGGGGAAAAGAAAGATAATGGAATGAGACAGACACTGTAGGAATACCTGAGGATACAGAGCTCAGGCATTTTCTCTTCCCTTAATTGGTCTGATCACAAGCCTAGCACGAGCATGATGAGGAGTGTGGCACGGGGTGTTAACAGTAGTTGGCAATTTGTAATTAGTGAATGTCTGCTATATGTGCTTGCTTGTTCCACATTAAACCGAGCCTGGTGTTCAGAACTTGAGCTCCCAGCGTGGTGTTAGCGCCGTTGCACTCACCCTCCTTACCCCCACAGGCTGCTCCTGTTCCACTTTACAACATTTTGGCGCTCGAACATGGGACCCCTGTGAGAGGGTAAGGTAAGCCCAAGTCAGGTGAATGATCTGCACTCATCTTCCTCACTCCAGCAGAGGGTGAGGTAATCCCGGGTGAGTGACCTGCACAACATAAGCTACATGGGTAATTCACCCTTGGCTTTGCAGACAAGCCAAGTGGCCAGTCTGCAGGCCTTGCTGTGCAGTAGGCAAATAAAGGTAGATGATAAAGAGCTTAGTCACATTTGGGAACTAGTAACATGTCTTTGCCCATGGATGAATTCTGGTAGTATAAGGTACACTGAATGCTGGCGACAAGTATTACCACAGGCACAAGAATGGGAAGCGCAAACGGGGGACCAACTTCTGTGTACTTTCTACCTGGCGATATCAGCCCCCCTGGGTTGCTTGCAGGGGGTTGAATCACCTCCCGTGGGAGAGGGACCTCCCTGGGCCTTGGCTGCCCAGCTGGAGGACATGTCTCTTGAAAAAGAAGGGGTCCACAAAGATAAAGGAACAGAAACTGCACCACAGCATGGCTTCAGTAAAGAGCAGGAGGAGGAGGCTGCAGCCTCACAGGAGGAAGTGAAGCGGTCGGCCTTTGTGCCTACACCACAGGGGTGACTGCTCCCCCTGATCCCTCCTTGCCACCTTATCAGAGCATAGAATTCTCAAATCCCACAGCAGAGTCGCCCCCCTCTCCATGGCTGGAGGCCTATGGAATCCTCTGTGAACAACAGGATAAAAATTTTGGCTACAAAGGAACAGGGTTCCAAACAACGCCCAAAAACCCCACGTTGTTCCTGTTAATGTTAATCCAACACCCGCCAGATCTATGTCCTGGTATCCAGGTGAGGCTGAAACCATACAGCAGCTTCGCAAGGCGGTGAGAGAGGACAGCTTGAGCTCTCCTATGCCATTCAATTGCTAGAAAATCAGTCTGTGCTGCTAATGTGCCCACTGATTTCAGGGACTTGGCTAAAGCTGTTTTATCTCCAGAGCAGCTTTTACTGTGGAATGCCGCTTTCCATGATGGCTGCCTAGAGCAAGCTGAAAGAATTTAACATCAGGTCAGCAACCGTATGTACAATTAACAGCTGAAGCCCTTAATGGCTCAGGCCCCTTCATAAGCCTGGCGGTGCAGGCAACAGGACCACCCATCTACTTTGATCAAGTGAGAATCATTGCAATGCGGGCCTTCAAGAGAGTAGGAGATATCAAAGGAAAAGGACAAAAATTAGCATATCTAGTTCAAGATAATCAAGAGCCATTCCGTACATTCCTCCTGAGGGTCCGGGAAGCTGTGGATAGGAGGATAGAGAACCCCGAGGCTGCTGAAGCGTTAGCAGGGGACCTTATATGGGAGGGATGCAAAAAGGAATTCAGGCAAGCTCTTGCCCCATTTAGAAGCAGCACCTTGGATGACTGGGTTTTAGCAACTAAAGACATTACTGGAGATGAGGGAAAACACCAGCGAATGGCTGCTGCGATAGTGCAGGGAATAGTCCAAGCACATGGGGCTACTCCAAAAAGGCAAGCCGGATGTTGGCACTGTGGACAACAGGGCCATTATAAACATCAATGTCCTAAATTAGGAGTTTCCATGGGAGCCCCTAAGGGCTTCCCTCCCTCTAAATGTCCTAAATGCAAAAAGGGATTTCACTGGGCCAAAGATTGTAAATCCAAATTTGATGCTGATGGAAAGCCTTTAAACTCCCAACGGGGCACCCTCCAGCCCCAATAAGGAGGGATCATTTACCTAAAGTTCATTGGATCATCCCTGTGCTAGCCCAACAACGGATGCTATGTCTTAAGATCAATGGCAAATTATTCAAAGGAATGATAGATTCCAGAGCAGAAGTGACACTATTAAGGGCAGAGGAAATCCCACAGGACTGGAAAACCATTGCGGGTCCTAACGTGCAAGGGGTAGGAGGACTCCAACCCTCTAGGAAATTAAGAAACCCTGCCACATGGGTAGAACCAGATGGGGAAACAGTGTTTTCAACCTCTGGTAATGGAAGGCATTGACAACAATTTATGGGGAAGGAATCTATTGAAACAAATGAGAACCTATATAACTACAGAAGGTCCAGAAATTTTTGAAGACATATTTGAGCATAACAGCTCATACAAATCTTCCAGGACCTTTAGCATTTGGCAATAACAGACCTTTCAGTACAAACTTTTACATCACTTTCACAGTAGGCACGTGAGTTACATGCCAAATTTCATTGTACACCACATACACTGAAGCATCTTTTCCCTGAGTTAACTATTGAACAATGTAAACATCTATCAAGAGAGTGTGCTAAATGTGCCCCCCTACTGCCTTTAGGGCCTTTTCAAGCCCCGGGAGTAAACCCTGGGGTCTTCTCTCTAATGCCCTATGGCAAATGGATGTTTCCACCCTTTGGGAAACTGAAGTATCCACATGTAATTATAGATACTTACTCAGGACATATCCATGCTATTTCATTATCAGGGGAAAAGGCTAAACATGTCATACAAGCTGTTATGAGTGCTATTATGATTTTAGGAGTACCTTGGAAAATAAAAACAGACAATGGTCCTGCATACATTTCTAAACAATTCTCAGACTGGTGCCAATCCTGGCACATTCAACACGGTACAGGCATGCCCTATAATCCCACTGGACAAGCAATCATTGAAAGAGCTCATAAAGAACGTGAAAGTCAACTTTTGAAAGAAAAGGGGGAAACTATGGATCCCCTTCAAAAAACCACCATCATATGTTATGAATAAAGTTCTTTTCATTTTAAAATTTTTTGACTTTTGACAAAAATGAACTTACTCCTGCTATGAAGCATTGGGCACCCTATAACAAATTTATAGAGGTGCCATTGGTGCGTTGGAGACCCACTTACCCTCACTTGGAAAGGCCCCCATCCCCTTTTAACCCAAGGGTGAGGGTTTGCTTGTTTTTCCACAGGATTCATCAACGCCTATTTGGGTGCCTGCGAAGAACATCCGACTGTTCCTCGGAAGTGGGCCCCTCAGCACCCTCGAGGACTCCAAGAGGGTCCTAGCCATACCCACCAGCAGCTCAAATGAGGAGACACAACCATCCAAATGGCCGTCTTGATGGTGGCATGGCCCTAGATGGGGCAATACCCCCCTTTTATCAATTAAAAGAGTTTTTAATCACACTCAACTCTCGTTCCTCCTAGGGAACAGACAATCCAGCTATGCTCAAATGGGGTTTTGTTGTTTCTGGGCCCTGCTCTAAAAAGAGAATTCTTCCCAGCCAGTCCTCTAACTCACAATGAAAATGCTGACTTTTCTCCTGATTCTGGTACAAGAAAGTATTTTTTCTCCTCAATATCAAAGGTTATATGTTTTTTGCCTTCTCTCACAAAATGTTGCAAGTCTTCCTTACAGGTTCAAATTGACAGCTCAAGCAGATCTGTGGCTATGTTTGTGAGCACAGAGCCCCGGCATACCCACCTGCAGGACAGAAACCCTGTCTACTTAGAGGCTCGACCATACCAGCATGCCTCCTCCAGACAAGCAAGAAAAACCAAAAGGACTAATAAAACTCCAGACCTACCCCCTTCTTACATTAATATGTCACCATTGGAACATTGCTGATAATGGCTGGTAGTCAATGACGGGTAAGATCCCCAGAGGGGACAACCTAAGACAGGCACAGCCGCGATCCCCCTTTTGCCTCCATGAGGGTTGGCTACCCCATGGTAGCATGCTGTCACTCCTGGCCAGAGGACACGTGCCTGCACAAATCAAAGAAAAGGGGGAATTGTAGGAGTGCCTGAGGATACAGAGCCCAGGCATTTTCTCTTCCCTTAATTGGTCTGATCACGAGCCTGGCATAAGTATGATCGAGAGCATGGCATGGGGGTGTTAACAGCTGTTGGCAATTTGTAATTAGTGAGTGTCTGCTATACATGCTTGCTTGTTCCGCATTAAACCGAGCCTGGTCTTCAGAACTTGAGCTCCCGGCGTGGTGTTAGCGCCATCACACTCATCCTCCCTACCCCCACAGGCTGCTCCCGTTCCACTTTCCAACAAGACATTATTACCCTATGTACATGTATGATTACCCAAATGGTTGAATCTACATTGTGCACAACCACAGACATGAAAAGCTGTACCCCATTTGTGTACGAGGAATCAAAATGCAGTCTGCAAAAACAAAACAAACACAAACCCCACTACAGAACACAAAGTCAAAACAGAAATGGCAACCTACAAATGGCATGAATCATAGGGACTTGTTTTAGTCAGCTTTTTTGCTGCCATTGACTAAAAGACCTGAACAGAACAATTTTGGAGGATAAAAAGTTTATTTGGGGGCTCATGGTTGCAGAGGTCTCAGTCCATAGATAGCTAGCTGTTCCACTCCTCTGAGTTCAAGGTGAGGCAGGACATCATGGCGGAAGAGTGTGGCAAAGGGTAGTGGCTCACATGATGATCAGGCAGCACAGACTAAGCTCAGCTCACCCAAAAGCACACTCCCAATGACCCACCTCTTCCAGCCACTCCCTAACTCACCTTCCTAACCATTCAGTTAATCCCTATCAGGGGAATTAATGCACTGATTGGTTAAGGCTTTCACAACCCAATCTTTTCACCTCCGAATGTCCTTGTGTTGTTTCCCACATGAGCTCTGGGGGGACACCTCACATCCAAATCATAACAGGACTAGTACACAATAGGCAAAAAACTCTTACAACTCAACAATAAAAGGAGTAATAATAAAATTATATAATGAAAAACTAGCTTTTGTATATTAAGCTTGTATCCTTCAACTTCACTATGGCTGATTTATTTAGGGACTTTGTAAATTCCCTAGGAACTTCCATTTGAACAACCATGCCTCTGTAAACAACGGGTATTTTATTTCTTCCTTTTCCATTTGCATACTTTTCAAGTTCTTATCTTACAGAATTAACTAGAATTTCCAGTAAGACACTGAAAAAGACTGGTGAGAGGACATCCTTGCTTTGTTCCTCATCTTTGAATTAGAAAGGTTCCAGTTCTTCACCATTATGTATCATGCTTGCGATAGGTATTTTGTAGATATTTTAAATCAAATTGAGGAAGTTGCCCCCTAATTCCTAGCTTCCTGAGTTTTAATCATGAATGGTTTTAGATTCTGTTAAAAGTTTCCTCTGCATCAACTATTATGATCATGATTTTCTTGTTAACTAATGATGTGGTAAGTTATGTTAATTAACTTTTGAATGTTAAACTGGCCTTTAGTTCCTGTTAAATATTATTTGATCTTTTGCATTTATATTCATGAGAACCATTGGTCTGTTGTTTTCTTCTAATGTCTTCATCTGCTATTGGGATTAGGGAAATAAAGGTGATAAAGAAGAGTTTAAAAGGTTTCCTCTACATCTGTTTTCTGAAAGAGACTGAAAAGAACTGGTATATTCCTTCCTTAAATGTTGTGTACAAATCATTGGTAAAAATCAACGAAGTCTGCTAGCTTCTTTTCTTTTTTATAAAGCTTTCAACTATTGATTCAGTTTCTTTTTCTTTTTCTTTAATGTACTTTTTCTGTTTGTTTTACATGACAATTTTTTGTGGAAGAATATGAAAGGCATTTTATAACTTACTGAGGTGTGTACTCTGACACATTATTCATTAAAAAGCAGAATTAAAATTCCATAGCATGCATGACAACTTATAGGAAAGCTGGTAGTTTGTATTTTGTATACATATATATATATTTTTTTTTAATTATTTACTTTTTAATTTTAGGTCATTGTACACAAATGGAGTACAACTATCACTTTCTGGTTGTACACAAAGTAGAATCATACAATTTGCATATTTTACATATACATATGGTATAGATGTTTGCCTCATTCTATTATCTTTCCTTCCCCCACTCCCTCCCCACCCCTCATTTTCTTCTATAAAATCCATCCCTTCTCCATTCTTCCTGAGCCTTCCCCCCTATGCCCGCTATGTGTCCTCAACCACTTATAAGAGAGATCATCTGGCCTTTGGTTTTTTGGGATTGGCTTACTTCACTTAATATGATCTTCTCCAACTCCATCCATCTATCTGCAAATGCCATAATTTTATTATTCTTTATGGCTGACTAATATTCCATTGTGCATATATACCAGTTTCTTTACCCATTCCTCTATTGAAGGGCATCTAGCTTGGCTCCACAATCTAGCTATGGTGAATTGAGGAGCTATGAACATTGGTGTGGCTGCATCACTGTACTATGCTGATTTTAAGTCCTTTGGGTATAGGCCAAGGAGCAGGATAGCTGGGTCAAATAATGGATCCACTCCAAGTTTTCTGAGGAATCTCCACACTGCTTTCCAGAGTGGCTGCACCAATTTGCAACCCCACCAGCAATGTATGAGTTTACCTTTTTCCCCACATCCTCACCAACACCTATCCTTGTTTGTATTCTTCATAATAGACATTCTAATTGGGGTGAGATGATATCTTTGGGTAGTTTCGACTTGTGTTTCTCTTATTACTACAGACATTGAACATTTTTTCATATACCTGTTGATTGCTTTAGATCCTCCTCTGTGAAGTGTCTGCTCACTTCCTTAGCCCATTTATGGATTGGGTTATTTCTATTCTTGGGGTAAAGGTTTTTGAGTTCTTTATATATTCTGGAGATTACTGCTCTATTTGTCATGTGTGTGGCAAAGATTTTCTCCCACTCTGTAGGCTCTCTCTTCATATTGATGACTGTTTCCTTTGCTGAGAGAAAGCTTTTTAGATTGAATCTATCCCAATTATTGATTCCTGGTTTGGGTTTTTTTTTGAGTTGAGTTTTGTTTTTTTTTTTTTTTTGGTGCTTTGGGAGTCATGTTAAGGAAATCTGGTCCAAGGCCCACATAATGAAGATTTGGACCTACTTTTTCTTCTATTAAGTGCAGGGTCTCTGGCCTAATACGAGGTCTTTGATCCATTTTGAGTTGAGTTTTGTGCAGAGTGAGAGATAGGGGTTTAGTTTCATTTTGCTGCATATGGATTTCCAGTTTTCCCAGCACCGTTTGTTGAAGAGGCTATCTTTTCTCCAATGTATGTTTTTGGAGCCTTTGTCTAGTATGAGAAACTGTATTTATATGCGTTTGTCTCTGTGTCCTCTATTCTGTACCATTGATCTACCTGTCTATTTTGGTGCCAACACCATGCTGTTTTTGTTACTATTGCTCTGTAGTATAGCTGAAGGTCTGGTACTGTGATACCCCTTGTTTCATTCTTCTTGCTAAGGATTGCTTTAGCAATTCTGGGTCCCTTATTCCCCCAAATGAATTTCATGATTGCTTGCTCTATTTCTATGAGGTCCATTATTGGGATTTTAATTGGAATTGCATTGAATTTGTATAGGACTTTTGGTAGTATGGTCATTTTGACAATATTAATTCTGCCTATCCAAGAACATGGGAGATCTTTCTGGGAGATCTTTCCGGGAGATCTTTCCATCTTCTAAGATTTTCTTTAATTTCTTTCTTTAATGTTCTGTAGTTCTCACTGTAGAGGTCTTTCACCTCTTTTGCTTAATTGATTCCTAAATATTTTATTTTTTTCAAGGCTATTGTGAATGGGGTAGTTTTTGTAATTTCTCTTTCAGAGGATTCATCAATTATGAATAAAAATGCATTAGATTTATGAGCATTAATTTTTGGTTTTTTTTTTTTTTTTTTGGAACCTGGGATTGAACTCAGGGACACTCGGCCACTGAGCTACATCCCCAGCCCTATTTTGTATTTTATGTTAAAGACAGGGTCTCACTGAGTTGCTTAGGACCTCGCTAAGTTGCTGAGGCTGGCTTTGAACTCGCGATCCTCCTGACTCAGCCTCCCGAGTCACTGGGATTACAGGCGTGCGCCACCGCGCCTGGCTGAGCATTAATTTTATATCCTGCTACTTTACTGAATTCATCCATGAGATCCAGAAGTTTTCTGGTGGAATTTTTCGGCTCCTCTAAATATAGAATCATGTCATCGGCAAAAAGGGACAGTTTGAACTCTTCTTTTCCTATTCGTATCCCTTGAATTTATTTGGTCAAATTGCTATAGCTAGAATTTCAAGGACAATGTTGAACAGAGGTGGTGAAAGAGGGCATCCCTGCCTAGTTCCAGTTTTCAGAGGGAATGCTTTCAGTTTTTCTCCATTTAGAATGATGTTGGCCGTGGGCTTAGTGAAGATAGCCTTTACGATATTGAGGTATGTTCCTACTATTCCAATTTTTTCTGGTGTTTTGAGCATGAAGGGGTGCTGTATTTTATCAAATGCTTTCTCTGCATCTATTGAAATAATCATGTGTTTCTTCACTTTAAGTCTGTTGATGTGGTGAATTACATTTATAGATTTCAGATGTTGAACCAACCTTGCATCCCTGGGATAAAACCCACTTGATTATGGTGCACTATTTTTTTAATATGCTTTTGTATGCGATTCACTAAAATTTTGTTAAGAATTTTTGCATCTGTGTTCATTAGAGAGATGGGTCTGAGATTTTCTTTTCTTGATGTGTCTTTGTCTGGTTTTGGTATCAGGGTGATATTGGCTTCATAGAAGGAATTTGGAAGGGTTCCCTCCTCCTCTATTTCATGGAATACTTTGAGGAGCATTGGAATGAGCTCTTCTTTGAAGGTCTTGTAGAACTCAGCTGTGACTCCATCTGGTCCTGGACTTTTCTTTGTTGGTAGGCTTTTGACTTCTTCTATTTCACTGCTTGAAATTGATCTATTTAAATTATGTATATCCTCCAGATTCAGTTTGGATGGCTCATATGCCTCTAGGAACCTGTTGATGTCTTCGAGATTTTCTATTTTGTTGGAGTATAAGTTTTCAAAATAGCTTCTAATTATGTTTTGTATTTCAATACTGT
This sequence comes from Glaucomys volans, assembly GCA_020662805.1. Classification (NCBI taxonomy): domain Eukaryota; kingdom Metazoa; phylum Chordata; class Mammalia; order Rodentia; family Sciuridae; genus Glaucomys; species Glaucomys volans. The sequence continues at coordinate 31,552 of JAJEJO010048139.1, forward strand.
TGTGATATTTCCATTTTCATCACAAATTTAAGTAATCTGAGTTTTCTCTCTCCTCTTTGTTAGTGTAGCTAAGGGTTTATCAATTTTTTATTTTTTCAAAGAACTTTTTGTTTTGTCAATTTTATGAATTGTCTCTTTTGTTTCAATTTCATTGATCTCCACTGATTTTAATTATTTCCTGTCTTCTACTACAGCAAAACTAGCCTTCAGAATTGAAGATGAAATAAAAATCTATCATAAGCTGAAAATAAAAGAATTCATAATCACAAAGTCTGCATTACAAAACATAATAAACTATTCTGTGCATAAAAAATGAAAATCAGCTTAGGGCTGACTAGAAGAACAGCTAATTAAAGAGGAATCAAGTATGAATTAAGCATCAGAAATAAGCCAAAATGTCAGGAAATAAAAATCATCTGTCTATAATGACAATTAATGTAAATAGTATCAACTCTCCAATCAAAAAATATAGATTGGCAGATTGGATTAAAAAACATGACACATGCAAATTGATGTGACCACTCTGGAAAGCAGTATGGAGACTCCTCAAAACACAGCAACTACTACTAGAAAATGTAGGCTCAACACTCCAACATATTGGCATAGGCACTGACTTCCTTAACAAGACTCCTAAAATGCAAGAAATAAAACCATTTATCAGTAAGGGGGACAGTATCAAGTCAAAAAGCTTCTGTACGGCAATGGAAGCAAGAGTATGAAGAGAGAGCCTACAGAATGGGAGAAGAGCTTTGCCATCTGCTCTTCAGACAGGGTATCAATATTCAGAATATGTAAAGAACTCAAAAAAAACCACCAAAAAACAATAAAACAAAAACCAACAACAAATAACACAATCAAAAAAAGGGCAAAAGAACTAAAGAGATACTTCTCAAAAGAATACAAATGGCCACAAATATGACAGAATAAACCTCATGGTATGTCCCCTACACAGTTTCAATAAATTTGAAATGACTGACATTATACTCTTCTTTTCCAATCATGATGGAATGAAACTAGAAATCAATAAGGAAAACTGGCAGATTCACAAATATATGGAAATTTAACACTTAATGAACAGGTCAAAGGAAAAACACAGGGGAAATCAGAAAATGCTTACCAATGAAAACTGAAACACAACTTAAGAAAACTTATGGGTGCAGTGAAGGCAGTGCTCAGAGGAAAACTTAAAGCTGTACACACCTATACTAAAGAAGAATAAGGAACTTCAATTCAATAACCTAACTTTACACTTTAAGTAACTAGAAACTAAACCCAAAGCTAGCAGAAGAGAGGACATAAGATTAGAAACAGTCCTTGAAACAAAACAGTGAAAATTAAAACTAGAGAACAGGAAAATGATACAGAAAATCAACAAAACCAAAAGTTGTTTATGAAGAAGATAAACAAAATTGACAAATCTTAATCTAAACTGACAAGGAGAACAAGGGAGAAAGCATGAATAACTAAAATGAAAAATGAAAATGGAGGTATTATTTACTAACCTGTAAGAAATAAAGAGAATATACCATGTATAAACATAGGTTAACAAATTAGATAACCAAGATGAAATAAATATTTAGAAATAAACTGACTCAAGAAGAAACAGAAAAATCTCACAAGCCCTATAGCAAGAGGTTCAGAATCTGTCATCAAAAAATGCCCAACAGAAGAAGTTAAGCAACAGAGAGCTTCACAGATGAATTCTACCTAACATTTAAAGAATACCAGTTCTTGGACTGGATTGTGGCTCAGTGATAGAGTGCTTGCCTAACACACGTGAGGCACTGGGTTTGATCCTCAGCACAACAATAAAAAATAAAGTTATAAAAAAAGCTGCAAAATCTATTTTAAAAATACCAGTTCTCAAAATCTTTTAAAAATTAGAGGGGAGGAGTAACTTCCCAATGGCTTTTAAGAAGTCAATATTATTACTGACACAAAAGCCAGACAAGAATAAAACAGGAAAAAAATTAGACTCATGTCTCCTATGGTTTTAGATGGCAAACTAACACACACAGAGACACACACACACACACACATACACAGAGAAATAGACACATGCACACATACCCACAAATACCAGCAAAACATAGTCAATCATATATTTAAAGAATTACATCCCATAATCGCATGGGACTTACCCTGAAAATGTGAGAGTATTTTACATAAGAAAATGAATGTAACAGACTGCACTAATAAACAAATGAAAAAAGAAAAAGAAAAAAAAACCACATGATCATCTTGATTGATGTAGAAAAGGCATCTGACAAAAATGCAATTCCTTTCATGATACACACTAAGAAACACAGAATAGAAGAGAACTTCTTAAACATGATAAAGGGCATTTATAGAAATTCTACAACTAAAAGAAGAGTTTCCTCCTAACATCAGGAACAAGACAAGTATTCCCACTTTCATCAATGTTAGTCAACATTGTAGAATGACTTTTAACCAGTGCAAAATAAAGAAAAATAATAATAATGGCATCCATTGGAAAGAATGGCTTTGGAGTTTACTGACTCTGATATTAACAGAACCATTCTTACATTGTTTTGATTAATTTTGTATGGCTTATTTTTTCAAAATCTTAACCTATGTTGGTAACTATGAGTTTTCTACAGATAACATAGTTGTGTTGCCACTATATCTGTTGCAACCGTGGCAACACGAGTGGGTCTCCCTTAAGGGGGGTGAGCCGAATGGAGTAAAAAACACACTCTGAGAAGCTGCACTCCATGATGGCGTCTCCAATTTAATTAATGTGAACGTGCAGCCCTTTTTATACACCAGGTGAATCAGTGAACAAAGCTTGAAACCATCTGATAGCCAGTGGGCGGCTCAGCCTGAGGTTACACAGAGGGAGTCACACAAAGGGAGGGGGACATGAGGAAGGGTGAAGCTCTTCTGAGACAGGTGGCCCCCTGGCGGGTCCAGTCACCTGGAAAGTCTGCCTCCCAGGCATGAATAATTCCGAGGTTTTCCTCAGGAATGTCCTGTTCCACAGCCTAGGAAACCATGTGGCTCAGTGGTTTCTTCCTACATCCCCATAGTTA
>JAJEJO010048140.1:0-12698 GCA_020662805.1 Glaucomys volans
GTACTGGGCTAAAATATTACATTATCTTATCTAGTCATAATAAAGTTGCTTTGCAGATGGGGAAACTGGAAAGAGTGTAGACAACATCACTTGCTTACATTATGGAGTTGACAGTAATTGGCAGAGTAGAGATGTGAACCCAAGCCATCTGATCCAGAGCCCCTGCTTCATATTGGTAGGCAAGTAGCCAGGCTAGGCTACTAGCTCTGTTATTTCTCTTCCACTGTACTTAAAAAGAGCACCACCTGTTTCTCACAGAGTATATCTTTTAGGACACTGCTTTAAATTAGTAATGTGGGTGTTTTGCTATACTGATTAAGAGGAGGCAAGTACTTGTGCCCCTTTTTAGGCCAATGTTTAGGAAAATAAATCAATTGTATCTGTTTAAATTCCTTTGAAAAAGTCCTCAAGCCAATAATGTGATATATCCTTTTCTTATTTAAATGTCTGTAGTGATGTGAAATCCTCAAAATGCAATGATTTTTCCCTAAAATATCAATCTTACATTAAATACATAAATATGTGCATGTGTATACATATATGTATGTTATTTTCAGCTTAATGTTTCAAAATTGGGAAAACCTGAATACAGTTTTCTGCAATATAATGAGAACAAATGCAAATTTTTAATTATGTGTTGACAAATTATGCTAGTGTATACTTGTGGGTATAAGGTGACATTATGATTTTTAATACAATGTGGAATGATTAAATCAAGCTAATTAACCTATCCATCACCTCAAATATTTGACAGTTTTCATGATGAAACAATTTGAGATTTACTAAGTAATGTTGAAATGTACGGTACTCAGTTATTAAATATATTCTCCATGCTGCAATAAATCTCAAAGAAAATCAAATTTATTCCACCGATCTGAGTACTATATTCTTCGTTTATTTATATTAAAAATCTACAGAAGATGCACACAAAGTTTTTGTTTTTCAGGAATATTTAAAATCTGCAGCTCAAACCACAAAAGAAAAAGAGGAAGAAACAAAATATCTATAAAACAAGAGAAATAGTAAATGAATGGATAAAATCAAACACACAATAAGCAAACAAAACTAAAAAGACCAAATTATGTTCTGCCTACCAAAGATTCATTTCACTTTCACTTTTAAGAACCCATATTGACTGGAAGTAAAGTGATGGCCAGAAGATATTTACATGGAAAATAAAAACTAAAAAGAGCAGGATTGGTAATACTTACACACAACATAGACATTGACTTATAAACCATAAATAGACAAAAGCTATAAATAATAAAAAATAAACTATAAATAATGAAAAATAATGAAAAAGGGTCCATCAGAAGAATATTATGATAATTATAAATATATGTGCACCTAACAGTAGAGCAGCTAAACATATAGAAAGAAAATTAAAGCATCTGAAGGGAGAGATTGATTGAAATACAGTCATAGTAGGGTACTTCAATACACTCCCTTCAATCTGAACAAACCTTCTAAACAGGAACTTAATACAGAAATACTGGACCTAAACAACATTATAGACCATGCTGCAACTATTTTTTTTAATAGGAACTCAGCTGACAATTGAATAGGTTTTAATATAGAAATGCTGTTTTTCCCAATTGTGAGTATATGTTCAGAAGGTTTATAAACAGATGACACTTCATATTAAGGGTACACAGAGCCCTGACACCTATCACTGCAATTGCTATAACTACAATTCTACATTCATTTCCAATGATGTGATTAACAGCTACTCCTCCTACCACAGTAAACTAGAATCTCTATGATCAAAGGGCTGTGAGTTCCTGGTGCCTTGAACAGACTGGTTTGACTGAAACTTTCAATAATTGTCTTTAAAGTGAATTAATACAACAAACTTATGAAGTAATTATATATTCCTTTTGGTTAGGTAATCACATTTTATATAAAAGTATTTGATAGTATAAGAAGAATTATGTAACTAATGAATTATTGGTTATTTTGTATTTTTTGTTATAACTAATTGAAATTTATAAATACTATTTATTTAATATAGAGGATATCTTGACTTTTCTGTTTTATTCTTAAGAGGCTTTATTTTAGGTAGATCAGGTCTCACTTAAGGACTTAGGGATATAGACCTGGATGGAATTAAGATAAAGATAGTTCTATATATTTTTTTCTTAATATATCCATACATATATACATATGTATATATACATATATATTGCAGAGAGCAAAGGAAAAAAACAATGACTCAGAATACTACTTAGCTCCTTTAACTAAGGTAAAGTATTCAAATCATGGTTTTAAAAAATAGCACTGTTAAAATATTCAAGCAATTTGACTTGCCCATATAGAAAATAAATATATGTTAATAATCAGAAACAGCACATCCCTCTCAATTCTCATTGTTTAATTTACCTCTTTTTTATTTCCTACTACTATTTATTATAAACCCCTATAGAAAGAAAAAAAAAAACAGGGGAGTGCTTTCTGAATTAAGCCATTTTTCCCCATTTTGATCAGGCAATTCTACAACCTGAACATTGCTCCTATAATTCACTTTAAAATATGGCCCAGTTGCTGTTTTGGATATATTCATGATGTTCACAAGTGGCTGTTTGTTCTATATTCACAACTGATGCTGTCTATTCTGTTACTACAAGATGAGTCATGGTTTTAATACTCCTACGAAGACTTAAGAATGCACTCAGGCATGTTAGATCGATTATAAATGTCTCCCTTAGGATAGCACAGAGGATTTTTTTTTTTATTTCTAATTTTCAAAACAAGTTGCTTTTGATGAAATGTTTCAGCTCAACAAATAGCCTTAAAGACAGATGGCTTTTCAAATCCCTCTAACATGGACGATGAATATGATCACTCCATGAAACTCCAACTCCATTTTGGAGAATGATTTCTTCAGAATCTTTCAGTCCTAAAAGGAAGTAGTCCCTTTTACTACATAATGCAACAAAAACCAAATTCTTGGTGTAATTAAAAACTGTGTTGAAATGACTTATAATTAATAACATATGTTCAGTGAGGAGGCCTATAACTTTTAAAAAATGACGAAAATCATGATATCTCTTCTCTGAACTAAATGCTATAGGAATGAGACCATGTGATAGAATATAAAAATAATTAAGACTGCACATGCCGAATCTCAAGCAAAATATCTCAAGGTGCCCTTGTATCAGCTCCTCTTATGGAAATTAAAGTGCTTCTTGGATATATATTTAGTTCTATGCTATCTTCTTTGGGCCATTGTTTGTGTACTATTGATTTTTAACACTTCCTCTTCTTATAGTAAAAATATGTCAAAATTTCTATAACTGTTCAAAATACTGGATACAAGTTGATTTTCTTCTATTGGTGTTTTCTTTAGAAGACTGAAACAGAAGCAGTCCTTGATTATGCACAATTCATTTAATACTTGGCCTTCCCTCTGAAATTTTGAGAGAGTACTAATTAACGACTAAAATTTCCCTGCTCTTATGCAGGAGTTAGTAAAGTGGGATAGAGAATCTATCTTAATGTTACATTAATCAATTATTCTCAGATATCTTTAAAGATTATTTCCTTCATTACTAAACATATAAAATATGAAATAATGCTTATTCATAATAAAAACCCATATTGAACTGCTTTTAGAATTTTAGCATATGTACTTCTAAGATATTTCTTACATGCTTAATATACTACATGTATAGATTTCATCTTTTTAAAATTAACTGAAATTTTCAATCTCATTAAGATTTATATTTACTGACTGCATTATATTATATGATATGGATTCATTTCTCAGTTCTTGAATCAAAAATTGATTCCAAACACATATTTTAAAGTATTAAGTATTTCTTTTTGTTATTTCAAACTATTATCCTTTTCCTTTACTGTTATCTGACCCTGCTATAATTAAGGATGTACCTATCTACTCTTATGAAAGTCCAATCCCTCCACTTGTGCTCCAGCTCCTGTTCTGCCTCATCTTTCAAGGTCATCATTTTTTTAAGGTATTATCTCTTCCACACCAAAAATTCCTCCCTCTCAGTTGTATTATTGCTATTAAATTGAAACATTCTTTCAGTTTGCATTGGTCTTCCTTGCATTAACATGATAAAATATCAGAGGCAATTAATTTACAAAGAGAAAATGTATGTTTAGTTTTCATTTCTGGACGTTCCTGTCCAACTTTCAGTAACCCATTGCTTTAGGCTGGTAAGTCTGGGGAATGGCAATGGTGGTAGCCTGTGTTGGAGAAACCACTCTCATTACAAGCCAGGAAGCTGAAAGAGTCTACCAGCTGGGTTCCAATGATCCCCTTGGAGGGCACATTCCCAATGACCTGTTGTCCTCCCACTTGGTCCACCTACTGAAGGTCCCACCTCACTCCAATAGTGGTTTCCTGGGGACCAAATTTTTAGCACATGGCCCTTTGGGACACTTATCCAAATTGCTGGCAGTTTTTGTGTGTGTGTGTGTGTGTGTGTGTGTGTGTGCATGTTTTGGTATTAAGTTTTTTGAGTTCTTTGTATATCCTGGAGATTAATGCTCTATCCAAGGTACTGGTGAAGATTTTCTCTCATTCTGTAGGCACTCTGTTCACATTCTTGATTTTTTTTCCTTTGCTGTGAAGAAACTTTTTACTTTGATACTGTCCCATTTATTTATTCTTGATTTTACTTTCTGTATTGAGGAAGTCAGTTCCTAAGCTGACATAGTGGAGATTTGGGTCTGCTTTTTCTCCTAGTAGGCACAGAGTCTGTGGTTGAAGGCCTAGGTCCTGGTTCCACTTTGAGTTGAATTCAATTTTATTCTACTACATATGGAAGAGGCTGTCTTTTCTCCAAGGTATGTTTATGGTGCCTTTGTCTAGTATGAGATAACTGTATTTATGTGGGTATGACTCTGTGTCTTCTATACTGTTCCATTGGTCTTCAGTCTGTTTTGGTGCCATTATCATGCCATTTTTTTACTATAGCTCTCTAGTATAATTTAAGATTTGGTATTATGATGAAAGCTATGTCACTTTAAGGAGCCAAACAGGCACTTCACTGAAGAAATATGAATGATAACAAATATATGAAAAAAATATTCAACTTCTCTAGCGATTAGAGAAATGAAAATCAAAACTACACTAAGATTCCATCTCATGCCCATCAAAATGGCAATTATCAAGAATACAATAACAATAAATGTTGATGAGGATATTGGGGAAAAAATGTTCACTCGTACATTGCTGGTGAGATTGCAAATTGGTGTGACCACTCTGGAAAGTAGTATGGAGAGTTCTTGGAAAAGTTGGAATGGAACCACCATTTGACCCTGTTATCCCACTCCTGAGTTTATAGCCAATGGACTTTAAAATCAGGGTGTTACAGTAACACAGTCACATAAATGTTTATAGCAGCTCAATTCACAATAGCCAAGCTATGGAACTAGCCTAGATGCCCTACAACAGAAGAATGGATAAAGAAAATGTGGTGTATATACACAATGGAATATAATTAAGTCCTAAAGAAGAATGAAATTATGGTATTTGCCAGTAAATGGGTGGGGCGGGAGAATATCATTCTAAGTGAAATAAGCCAGTCCCAAAAAACCAAAGGCAGAATGTTCTCTCTGATGTGTGGATGCTAACCCACAATAAGGGAGGGGAAGATTAGAAGTTCATTGAACTAGAGAAAGGGGATTAAAGTGAAGGGAGGGAGGATAGGAATAGAGAAGACAGTAGGATGAATCAAACATATCTTTCTTATTCTTATATATGAATTCACAACCAATGTAACTCCACATGATATGTAATCAAAATAATGGGATCCTAATTGGAACAATTTATTCTATGTATGTATAATATGTCGAAATACACTCAATGGTCATGTATATCAAGAAAATACTGAAATCTATATCTAGAAAAAAATATTATTTATTTTATAAATAAAATTAAAAAAATAGTTGTCAGTAGCTTCATATTCCTTTCTTCACTTGAAATTTTCAAGTTCTGCCAATCTTTTGTTCCTGAACACGCCACCGAATATACTCTTAACCAATCCTATCTTACAAAATAAACATGTTTGCTTCTCAGTAATGCATTTTCTCATCTCCAGGTCCATTATATCTAGGTTAATCAGTCCCGCTTTCTGCAAACAAATACTACTCTAGATTTCTTGTGTGTTATAGGGTATTGAATTTTCTTCTGACATGTATACTCTTTGTCATTCTCCCTTTTACTATCTGATCTTCTAGATCCTTATTTTTGAGACTCTAATTTGTTACCATTTCTTTTCCTATTTACTACCTTCCTCAGAAAATCTCATCCACTGTCATGGTTTTACAGACATAAATGCTAATTTACAACTCCAATCCTGATCTCTCTCCTGAATTCTAAGCTTGCAGCCAGCTGTTATTTTACATCTCTACTTGAGTATCTAATAAATATCTCAGAGTTAAACTTTGCTCAACTAAACTTGTGGTCTATAAACTCTTGGATTATATTCATTTCAGTAATGTCATCAACATCTACCAATTACTTACAACCAAGCTTAGCAGATACTACTGATTCCTCTCTTCCATAATCCTGGCAGCCAAAATGCCCACAGTTCCTGCTAGTTCTAGTTCATCTTGTTCTGAATTCATACCATACTCTTCTTTTTCCCTACATTTCTTTCAGTTTACATAGTGTGCACGAGTGACTGCTTACAACCCACCTACTTTGTCTATTTTTATAGAATGCAGATTACATTTTTCACTTCTGTTTCACTCTATTGAGTTCCTATTGTTTTTTCTATAGAATCTAAATTTCTTGCCTTGGCCTTTTGGATCTTGCATTAGTCAGACCCTGCCTAGCTCTGAGACTTCATCTCATAGTAGTCTTCTTGCATTTTCTGATCACAATCTAAATGCTGTTTTTCTTTTTCATGCTGCTGACTTAATTTACCAAGTTTTACAATCTTTATGTCTGTTCCCAGCATTTGCCATATAGATATGGCATTTCCCATTCTTTCCCATTGCTGGATCCTACTTTTTATTCATTCATTATATTAGATGTAATTTCTTAACCCTCAATGAAAAAAGCACCTCAGTCTCCTCAATACATTATCTGCTTTTATTTTCACCATGGAACTGAGACTTGCTTATTTATTCATTTATTTATTACCTTCATTTGGTTTTTGTCTTCAATGATAATATTGACTCCAGGAAAGCAAAGTTCTTGCTGATTTCTGTTTAGCTTTATTCCCAGTGCCTAGAAAATGTGTGACATAAGCACTCAGTACATAAGTTGAGATGTCTTTGTAAAAGCACATCTTTGTTGGTGTTCTTAACATTATTTCCTTAGAACAGGTCATTACAAATGGGAAAAATGTATTCTACCCAGTTATTTTCTAGAAAATGTGTCCCTATTTCATGATTGCTAGATTTAATAAGAAATATGAGACAAGGGCTGGGATGTGGCTCAACAGTAGAGCATTTGCCTAGCATGTGGGATGCCCTGGGTTCATTCTCGACTACCGGAAGAAAAAGAAATATTGGACATTTTCTTCATCCATTCATCCATAAATGGATGATTCGTCAGTATAATTCAATATCTTGGCTATTAGCAACAGTACTGCAATGAATATGAGAGTGCAGATGTCTCTTAGAGATACCAATTTAATTTTCTTTGGGTTTATACCCAAAAGTTGGATTTCTAGTTCATACTGTAGTTATATTGTGAATTTTGGAGGAGCTTCCTTATGGTTTTCCATAATGGCCATGCCAATTTACATTGTTATCAAGAGTACAAAGGTTCCCTTTTATCCACATTCTCACCAATGTTTATGATCTCTCAATAAGGCTGAAAAAAAAAAAGAAATCCAGTTACATTTTAATTTTAGATAATGAATACTATCTTGGTATTAATGTGTTCTATGTCATGTTTGGGGCTTATACTAAAAAGTGCTCAATATTTATTAGAAATTTAAACTCAGTTGGGCATACTGTGTATTACCCAGCAATGCTAACCTATATGGAGTCACAACCAAAATGGATAAAAATGATGACGGTTTCCTTCCTGTCATTTAAAAACATGTGCATAGGCATATGCACTCACCTGTGTGCATATACAAACACACATACAGACATAATGCCATTAACAATAAAGGACAATGAAAATCTATTCTGTGATTATAACCAATTTTACAAGGAAGGTTTCTTTTTTCTTTTTTCTATTTTGTTTCATGGAAATCTTACTTGAAGATCTGGTCCTTTTATGTGGGGCCACCACTGTTCAATACACGTCTTTTTGAATCTGTATATGAAACTAAACAAGACCATAAAGTTGTTTTGATCTGAATGAACTGTCGATCTCCCCAAATACACAGTAACATGAAAGAAGCTCATTTGTCGTTGGGGCGATGTGGCATGCACATAAATAAATGACCAGAAGCCTGACATCATTTGTCGTGGAGTTTAGAAACATTATGAGGATCAAAGCCTGGGTGCGAAAGTCACTGAGCATAGTAAAAACAAAAACCCAAACAAACATACATGAGAAGCTCTGGAATCTGTTTTATGTTCCAGAACTTCCTAATTATTCACTTAATATTTTAAATTGTTTTTGTCAATGAAGGAATATTATGTAAGCATAGGATTAATTTTTAAGAACAACAGCAAAGAAATTTTAATCTGCCATTTTACCTTTCTTTTTGTTATTGTGTAACTGAAAACCCCTATAAGAAAGACACTAATTATAAGTGTAAGAATGAGATCAAAAATATTTTTGTCACTTTTGTTTCATTAATCCACAATAAGGTGCTAACGTGTTAGAAACTTGAAAAGGAAATGCAAAATCCTAAGAGCTGCATTAAATGAAACAACAACTTTGAAAACTGAAGTAGAAAAGGATTCTCATTAGGGGGCCTCCGCATTTTAAAGGCCTCAAAATTAAAATTGCTGCAAGTAATTTTCATAAATAACTGAAATTCTTGGTTTATACTAGATTAGAGGTTGCATTAGGTACTGAGAATATCCTGCCTATTGTCCTCAACCCGAAAGGTTTGACTGTTTCATTTAGCATTTCTATAAAATAAAATCTTTTCCTAGTTCTTACTATTTGTTGGAAGTACCTTTCTGGTCGTCTGTGACTTAAGTCAGCAGGGTTTATCATTATTATGAGCAGCAGTGGACAGGGAACAAAAGGACAAAAAAGCTACCTAGAGCACTGGCTCATAGGTTCTAATCTTTTTACTATTATATTCAGAGCTATAGAATAAGTAATTATATTCCCATCTCGTCTGTATCAGAAAATATTAGCAATGGTTAATATGTGTTAAGTGCTTACTATGGTGTGTACAAATGTTTTTTGTTTGATATTTAAAGGAGGATCTGAACATGTGTCTATTTCCACTTAACTTCAAAGAAGCATTGTCTAGTACTGAACCTCCCAGACCATCCACCATGAATTCACACACAGAAGCAAGGGACCCACATGCCACATCCTGGAAACCCTTTTCCCTACACCTCATGCCTACAAATGCTGTTGTACTCAGGTTCAGTGTTATCAAAGGTCTCTGCCCTCAGAAGATCTAGATTTTGATTCTGCAATGGAGGAAAGTTTTTTTTTCTTCTCTGACTTGACCTAGGTTTATGGATGAAGCACCTATACAGAAACACAGACTAACATAAGGAAAACATACATATTTATTTAAGTTTCACATGACATGAGAGTTTTCAGAAATGAAAACTCAAAGAAAAAGGAATGGCTATATATTTTTATGTTTACTTTGATGAAGAAGTTGATAGTTGCAAAGAAGTGTGATTGGACAGGGGTGTGTAATTAATTGTAAGGTCTATTCAGATTCTTTTCTGTGTCCCTTAATCTTCCCTTCACAATCTCTGTGTCCCTTCACAATTAGGGACATTTATTTCCTCTGGGCATAGGGTGAGGCATTTTTGGAAGGAAGGTTGGGAATAGCCTTGGAGAGAAGGGTGAGGGGAAGCTGAGAGGGACCTTTCTTCTTCTGTGGTTTTCTAAGATGTCAACCATATTTTCTAGTCCCCAATCCCTTCAACTCTATATTATAAATCACAGCTAAATAAATAACTACTGGTCCCTTGAGTCTCAAATTTTATTTATAATATGGGTACTTGATTATTTAAACAGGAAAAAAATAAATGAACTAAGAAAAGAGTTATCACCACCCTTAGTATGCGTAGTAGGGATTCAAACTCTTATTAACTCTCCTCAAGAAGAGCAGTTCTAGAGTCATTTATATATCAGTATACTTATTTAGGGCATATTATGTATCAGACAATATCTAATTGCTTCATTTTTGGTGTATTTTTACCCCCATGACACTTTTATGAAGTAATTTCTACTATTTTTATCATCTGAATTCTATAGGGGAGGAAAATGAGACAGTGAGGGACATTCATACTAGTCACCTTTCAGTGTGTCTTACTCTACTTTTGCTCTATTAACCACATGAATATTTAAAATTTGGGCATATAAAATTTTAAATAAATATTGCACTAAATAATACTCTCTCTTCCCTTTTAACTATGTTCTAATTTGAGGGTTCAATATGTCTAAGTGCTCTCAGTGTAACTCAATATGTTAGTCAATGTGGAAAATACCCATGTGACAGAGGGTGTCTATTCTCCAGGAACCCAGAATTTGAAGCAATTTACATTAGTTCCAATTTCAAATCTACTGATAGAAGCATGAGGCTTGTTCTATGATCACTGAGAACAAAAAGAAGAAAACAGTCATGTTGTACTCTTTAGGGCTATTAGAAACCAGAAATTGCTAATATAGATAAACTGCCAACACATGCAGCTGAGAAATTATACACATACTAATGAAATCTGGTCACCAGGGCAATTTACTGAAGTTAAGGCAACTCAATTAGAAGGAAAAGGATAATAGATATAGAATTAATTCAAAGAAGTAATTTTAAATGTAGACACAGTTCAGTTTTCCTTCTGTATTGCATGGTGAGATCATAAAATTTTGATCTGAATTTATTAGTATTTAATTCATTTAAATACTTGGGGAAAAAAGATTGTTTCCTTCAACATCCATTGGGATTTTTAAATGGAAATGAAAGCTTTTTATTTTATTTATTTATTTTTTTCTGTAAATGAAGATCCAATGTTCTCATCTGGTATTAAGAGAAGCCCCAGAGTAGTATTTTAATAAAATATAATTAGAGAGTGATAACCCGGTAAACTTCATGCAGCTTAAAATAAACCTTCTTCTGCAGGACAATCAGTGTGAGGTTGACACAGTTGTCTGCTGTAATGCCTGTGCTGTTGGAGTCTGGAATGCCAACATTATTTTTAGTTTTAAAATAATGTGAACATTAGACAGTCTGAGTGATTTTACAGTGTTAAGCAGCATATATTCACATTATGGAATAGAAAATTAATTCTGGGTTTTTTTTTTGAAGTTGTAATGAGAACTAGATTTTCAAATAGGCTTTTGGATAATTCATTCATTTCAAAAGGCAAAATTGTTATGCTGAATTTAGAAGCTATGTCACCCATTTGTTATCAATGTGCCACAATATTATCTGATGGATTTTGTATGTTAGAACAAACAGTGAGTTATGTATATTTTTAACATAGAAACTTAGGTTACAAATAAAAGAATTAAAGTTTGTATTTTTTAATTTCTTTCCCATGTCCCTTTCTACACATAAAATTATTTGACTCTGCTATTAAAAGAAATACTAAAAATAGTTTCTGGTTAAAGACTAACAAAATTAAGTTTAAGCTAAACATGTCAGAATATTACCAACCATATTCATGTTGTTCTCAATATCATCCTTCAGGATGCTGTGCATTTCTTTTGGTTTTCTTGATATTGCTCAAAATGTTTTGAGAACTAATTTTTGGAAATTGCCACTAGAGTGGGAGATTTGTTCACTTGAATATTAAAAATTATGGTAGGCACACCATATCACACTTTTTAAAATTTGATAAAAATATTTTATAACATATTTTTGAGTAAAAAGTAAATTCTATGTATGAGTATATTGGGTTTCTATGCTGCAGAAAAGATCATAGATGGATAAACTCAAGGTCATTAACTTTATTTCAGCAGAAAAAAATGAAAAAAGGAAGACAGATATTTACATTTTACTTTGCATAATTATAAGGATATTTATACCACATCCATGGTTGTAAAGAGAAACTAATAAAATTATACTTAAAAATATATAGAAAAGAAAACTGCAAAACCCAAATGCTTTCTTTCCTATAGGGAACAAACACAGCATGACTACTAAAGATCTTCAAAGTAAAGAACAATATGATCAGATTGATGGAACTAAACAAAACATCACAGCACCAAGAATGATGTTTTCCAAACACAATGTTAAGCATTATGTCGTCTTTATTGTCACCTCAAACCTATCCTGAGAAACCAAGATCCACAAAGTTAGATCATTTGAAAAATAATACATTTCTACAAAATATTAAGTCAAAATTTCCAGACCTGTGTTCTTAACCACTATATTATTGTTCCTTATATTATTTCCATAAAAGATCATTGTATCTCCTTCTCATGTTGATAAAAAATAGTAAAAACCTTTCTTTTCTTTTCCTTCCTTCCTTCCCTCCCTCCCTCCTGCCCTCTTTCTTTCTTTCTTTTCTTTCTTTCTTTCTTTCTTTCTTTCTTTCTTTCTTTCTTCTTTCTTTCTTTCTTTCTTTCTTTCTTTCTTTCTTTCTTTCTTTCTTTCTTCTTTCTTTCTTAA
>JAJEJO010048140.1:12798-26448 GCA_020662805.1 Glaucomys volans
CTTCTTTCTTTCTTAATGCTGGGCATTGAACTCAGGGTGACACACTTAGGCAAACACTTTAACACTGATCTATACCCAGAGCTCCATATCTTGGCATTTTTAAGGATAATTTTGCAATTTTTTAAAACGTATCTGTTAACCTTATGCTTTATTCTCTTCATCACACCCTCATACATGGATCAACAGAATATAAATGACTATGATTTGCCCTAATTTTTGGATATCCATGCACACCTATAATCAGTCTATCTCCAATTGAATCAAATACATTTTAAAATTTTTGCTCATTTGAAAAGTGATTTTTTCAATAAATATTTGAAAGAGAAAATCTAAAAATTTTATCTATTCTAACAGTTTTCTTGGATGATTGTTCTTTTTTATGTTTTATAATCTTTCAATTCACTTGAATTTCTAGAGGAAACAACAGAACTATGCGTGTGCAGTTAACCTTTGAATATTTTAACTACATTACTCATTGATTTATCAAAACTTTTGAATGATTACAGTCCAGAAATATTCACATACACTCTTTGAGTATAGTTATTGCTGGTCCTTGTAACAATTTCTGTCCTGTAAATATTTGCAAAATCAAGATGCCATATAAAATTAAATGACTTGACTTTACATATCTTTTACACTTTTACTTCTAATAATGAATAATATTACAATTTTAATAAAAATGGCAACATCTCTTTATTTCACAGCTCTTATAGTCAGTTTTGTATGGGGGTTTAACCGCTGGATATGTTTTATTTGTACATATTGAGTTTGCAAATATTCGTGATCAATAAACCTTTCTATGTCATAGCATTTTTCAGCCGAAGCAGCTGCTAACGGCTCCACTACAGGGATATGTGGATTTGAAAGTGGATGAATTGGGTAACCTACCAGGGACTGGTATGCTAAATTGAACAGATTAAAAATGACATTGGATTCTGTCATTTGTCATTTATTATAAGTCTTTTATCATGTAGATCTCAAATAATTTTCTAGTGGGTATTGTGCATTTTTTTATTCATTTGAATGCTAATATCTTGTAATTTTCTTTTACAACTTTAATATTTAGTAATATTTGTTTACATTTCAGAAAACATTTGTATTGACTTGAAATATTATGCATTTCCACTATAGAAATGCAACTATTTTTGAGAGCCCTTTATAAATCTAAATAATAGAAGAAGGGTATACCCCATAACCATAAACAAAGCAAACAAACAAACAAAAAGCCTATCTTTACAACCATCCATTGAAATGGCAATTTCTGTAACAGAAAATGGGTTCTGAGGACCAGTAATTTGGTTGGTTGCACAAATCATGAAGGCCTACTTGTTTGGACAGTTATTTCAGCATAGAACAAACCTACTGGGGAGTAACCTTGATCTCTGTGTTGTGTGAATCACATAACTGAGAATGAAGCAGAGCAGTAAGAAAAATGGAAACAAGTTTATTCCAGGACTGGAGAGGCCAGAAAGACAACTATGTTTAATATTATTTCTACACAGTATTTCACAGATATGTAAAATATTTATAATTTTGGCTTCAAATTATTAAGTTCTAAGGATAATTTGCTTCTCAGGATTTTTTAGAATCTGATTTTCATTTAAATAAATTCTAAATAAGAAAATCTCATTTACAATTTTCTCTACCTTTCTATTTTCATTTTACATAGTACAATTTAATGTTTCTTAAAGTGAGAAGTAATTTATTGTAAATGGTAGTTTAGGAATAATTTTCAGTAATTATTAATATTTTTGATAATGTTATGGCTGCAATTCTATCCATCCCCCTTAATCCATATATTGAAATGCTAATTTCTACTGTATTTGAAGATAGGACCTTTAGAGAGGAAATTAAGTTAAATGGAGTCATAAGGGCAAGGCCTTAATCCAGAGTGCATGGTACCTTTGATCCTGAACTGTGAGAAAATAGAACTGTGAGAAAATAACTGTCTTGTTTGAGCAACCTTGCATACGTGTTTTTGTTGTTGTATACCTGCTGTAGCTAACTCCTGCAGGTATCCTGAATAGAACTTTCACCCAAGGTAGGTATTGGGAGGGTGGCTCAATGGTGCTTGTCTAGAATTCTAATCAAAATTTAATATTTAGATTTCAAGTAAAGTTCACTACAAAGCTACACATGTTAGGTTATTGGTAATGAGATTAGATTAATTTGCTAGGATTGCTGGAACAACCCTACTACTAACTGTGTGGCTTTAAAAAAGCACAAATTTACTATCTCACAGTTTTGGAGTCTAAAATCAAGGTGTTGGCAAACTTGGTACCTGCTGTGAAAGGTTGTGAAGGGCTGTTAAGAAAAACTTTCTCCCAGGTTTCTCTGCCTGGTTTATGTATGGTCATCTTCATGTTTGCATTGATTTCTTTGTCTGTGTGTGTTCATCTCCAAATTTTCTTGTTTTTATAAGGACATCAATTGTATTGGGTTAGGTTCAACCTGATAATTTCACTTTAATTTGATTATTTCTGTGACAACCCTATTTCCAAATAGGGTTGGAATAGAGGTTACATTCTTAACTACCAGAGGTTAGGACTTCAACATAGGAGTTTTGGAAAAAAACAATTCAGTCCATTACAGGGCATAAGTTTTGACTTTTTATTCTTTACTTTGTATCAACTCCAGAACCTTATTTAGGCAAGCACTATTTAATTTATGCTCTTGCTTATTTCTGAAATATTTATAATTTATTTATAGTATGTTCATAAGCTACAAAAAGATCACAACAAAAGATATTTTAGGGGAGTAGCAACAATAAGATTGTTATCTATTTTCATATCTAAGTCCAGATCACCTTTGATGATCTAAATGGAGTCCCATTAGGGCCAAATACAAAGATCCAATTATATGGCAACGTTAACCATGTGTGAACCCGATTACTGTGCCTTTCTCCAAGACTTTTTTTTTCCCAGCTGAGAAAATTTTTTGAAATTTAACTCTCAAATTATTCCAACACATCTTTTTAGCTGTGAATTGTTTCTTAAATGTTCTGCTGGGTAAATTGGATTGATTTGTGCAGATGGATGGTAGTGCACATGTGAAAACTACAATCTCAGAAATACTCATAATTCTACATGAGTTGTGGATGTCCATTATTAATTTATGAAAATTATTGAAGTACTGAAGAACTAATGATGTTGAGTGAGCATCAAGAAAGCAATCAAAAGAAAAGAGAATAGAAATGAAAAATCTCTATGCAAAAGCAATTACAATGCCCTTATGGTGTTAGGACTGGGGAAATTGAATTTGTAGTATATCATATTGTTTATGTGCATGTGTGCTTTTAAGTGTGCTCATTGAAGTAGGATTTACCTAAAATATAAAGTACAGATCTTAAGTATTCAATTCAGTGAGAGTTTCATAATTATATAATATAATAATTACCTAAAATGAGGTAGAAAATATTCCCAAAACTAGCTTGTACCATTTCCAGGCATTTTTCCTCTCTTTAGAGGCAACCACTGCTTAGGTAAATGTCATCAGAGACACGTTTTGCCTGGTATTGAAATTCATACAAATGAAATCACACCATTTGTACTTTTCTGTCTGCATTTTTTCTCACAAAATTATTTTGCTATTCATCCATATTGTTTTGTTTATCTATAGCTCATTGCTCTTTGTTGGAGTAGTATCTATGATCTGTATATGCCAGATCAGTTTATTCAATCTCCTTTAATAGACATTTGGATTGTTCCCAGGTTTTGACTATTACATATACTCCAACTTCTTTTGCATAAATGCCTGAGTGGAATTTCTGGGAGATAGGAGAAGTAAGAAACTATCAATCAGTTTTCCAAAGTTGCACCACTTTGCATTCTCATCAGCAATGCATGGGAGTTTCAGTCTGTGTTTGTCATGCAGTGAGGACCCATATTGTTCTCACTCTTTCAGATATTGTTCAAAGCTTTTGAAAAGTGCCCCAGTCACTGAAATCTCTGCAAGACAAAAAGAAACAAGCAGTACTTCTCTGACTTATAAAGAATGTGACACAATTGAAATAGAGGGTAAAGTCAATGCTCACTTCTACAGCATTCCCCATTAGATCACATTGTGAAATGGTTCATAACTAAGCCATAGCTGAGGTTATTACCAACAATCTAGCATGAATAGACTCACTCAAAATGTCAGGTATAGAAATGCAAGGAGTGATAGATTTTCTAAAGTAGAAGAGTATGACAGTAATAACTATGCTAATGGATATGTGAGACAACCCTCAAAGATATCTGCAACTAGGAGGGATTAAGTGCAATCAAGATTTTAGAAATTCTACCAATAAAGGCTGAGCCAGGAAAAAATACTGGTATTACTCCCTGCCAGAATTAATGGGAAATGTAAATATCCCATTGGTCTTGGAATGTTACTTGGTAGAAGGATGGACATATGTGATCTGCATAGAAATGAATATGTAGACAGTCATAGAAAGAAAATGACCATCTTCCATAAAAACAAAACTTACTTGTTTATATTCTTCTTAAGAACTAGCTTCTAGGTAGACATAATGGCTATATGGTTAAGAGATGAATCTCAGAATTATTGCTGCAGTTGATAACTAAACCAGCCAAGTTTTTCTATTAGGTTGAAAAAATGGTTTGTGTTGGTTTTTGATTTACTGAAGAGTGTGGACGAATTAAACGATTATACAGTACAATAAACAAGCACACTATTTTTGAAATTTCCAATAATTAACCTAAAGGAAACTTTTATAGAATAAGTAAATTGTCATTGGAAAATTACTACTTCAAAAGGTTTTCATTTCTATGACGGATGTGAAAAGTAGATGACCTCACGGTTATGAAATTTCTTTCTCCCAAAATTCATCTATCAGTTGGTCATTTGAATATATTTTAATGTAAATTAAATATCATGTGGTGGTTAGGTCACACTCTGAATCTATGTATTATCATACTTTGGAACATAATAAAATCACATGATGTTTCGAATGGAAATGATTGTTTTATAATATTATATCTAATATCTAATTTCAATATAGTAAAAATAATTCTAAACTCCAATTTAAATTCCAGGAATATATTTGTCATGCCCTGACTGCCAGAGGTTCCAATTTCACAGATTTCTTGTACCCTACTTACTTTGGCTTATGTAGTATCCTTGGAGATGGAAGTGATATTAATGTATAACTGGACTAACTTATTAAAAAAAAGATTATATCAAACACTTATTAATTCACAAGGATCAATGGAAGAGATAATACTCTGCCAGCCAAAATAATACCTTGTACTAAACTAAATGTACACAAAAACTTAAAAATGCATAAAAAAGTACAGGAAGAACATCCTTTATAAACACTTGAATTGACATGAAGAAGATAGGTCATTGGTACAAATGATCAGTTGGCTTTAGTCAGTCAAGAGTTGGAAGCTTGTTTTCTCATTCATTTCTCTCTCTCTCTCTCTCTCTCTCTCTGTCTCTCTCTCTGTCTCTCTCTCTCTCACACACACACACACACACACACACACACATTTCCTACTATCTTTTTTTTTTTTCTGTATGGTTTGTTACCCAATCATCCTGACCTGGTATGAGTCCTCATTCTGTTACTTGACAATTTTTTGATCCAGGATATCTTAATTCTCAGATCTATTTTATTTAAATGAAAAGAATTCTACATTTCACAAGAAGTTATATAGAATTGACATCAATCTACAAAGCGGTTTGCTAGACATAGTGCCTGACACTCAATATACAGTGGCTTTTATACATGTTGTTTTCATTACTTTTTAACTCTTATTTAATATATTTTTCATTAATTTAGAAAAACACTATTCTTATTTTTATTATTATAGTGAAAGTATGATTCTTAGAAAGCTTATTCTACAATTTCCAGGCAAAGTTCAGGAATGAACAATCCTGATAGTTAACTTTCATTTTCCTCAGTTTTCAGAAAAGTGTTATCTACCCAAAAGATCTTGAGGAAGAACTTGATAGCCTTTGGGAAATTATTGCCACTGACTTTATTCAAACAATAGATAAGGATTTGTTTAATACATACAATGACAAATGGAATGTGCAAAAATGTTCCAAAATTAGTAAGTGGACATATGGAAGATGAAGTGAATGGATATTATTATTTCTTCAAAGTAATATCTGCTTTTTTCTGTCTCCTTTTAAAATTGTTTTCAGAAAGGTGAGTGTATTCTTCACAAAGACTTTCAAAAAGTCCTTCATGTTCTTTGTCTAGGTCCAGACAGTTAATAGAAAATTGCTAAAGAAAACAGAATATGCACCATTAATGACTGTATTAGTCAGTAGGGCAGCTGTAACAAACAACCACAGACTAGGTGGCTGAGGAGAAATTCTTATAGCCTTGATGCTACAAGTCCAAGATTAAGGTACTGGTGAGCTTCATATCTTTGACGGCCTTTGAAGGTCATAAGTAGTATCTTCCTGTGCTTCCCATGAACTTTTCTCTCTGTGTGTCTGTGTTTTAACTTCTTTTTTAGTGAGGATTTCAGTCCTATGGATTAGGGATCTCCCTTCTGACCTCATTTAACCTCACGTCAATTTTAAAAAGTCATCTTACTTTAAGTATTTGTATGATATCAAATTAGGAAGGGTATATCAAGATGATAAATTATCTGTATTAGCAAAGATTGTTCCAGAAAAGCGTTCCTTTCACAAATGCTCACTACTCTAAAATGCAAAGCATCAGTCTAATAAAATAGTATATATGGCCAATCAATTAGATTATCCTGTTTCTCTTAAAGGGGGACTGTAACTAATAGGCCTAATTGCTTCTGAGAGCTTGGTACAATGAACAGCAACAATTGTTGCTGTTCATTTAAGCAACAAAAGCTTTCTGCATAAATACCTTACACTTTAGAGAGTTGAATTATGATTTTAATGCTCAAACAGCTCACCAAAATGGCAACTGCAAATATTTTTGTAGAAGAAATACCAGCAGAATTGTGCTAAACTCTACTGTTAAAAGATTCTAAATGTAACATGTGCTAGGTTTAATTAACTTCCATTACCCACCAGAAAGGCTACATACCTGGCACCAATAGTGAACAGATGTACAAATACTGGAAAAGACTCTGCTGATAAACTCCAAAGATTTTGCTCAATCAGTATGTACAGCCTTCTGCTAGGGGATGTGTCACTTTTAAAAATTGTGGCAAACATTCTAAATTTTGTATGTAATGATGAATTTGGGAATCTCTCTTCTGTAGGGGCCATATTTCCCCTTATTAGAGTTTAAATTGAGTCTGGTTGTTACAATATATGTAAATAATGGTCCATGCTGTGGTGTTATCAGATAAATTTAGTAAGCAAACTATCTCAGAAATGTAACCAAAATAAATACCCATCTAGTGTGTTTTCACTGAGAAAATCAAAATATATGTATAAATATGCATGTATATTTTTCACATGTAATATGTAGCAATTTGCTTTTGCTCTCAGTTTTTAAATCTGTCTAGTCAAGATGAGTGATTCAGAAATTATATACATTTTGGTGTCAAGTGTAAGATAGAAAAAAAAAATGGTACCAGGTCATAGTATATTCACTGAAATTGCGTGGCCACTAGATCTTGTACACGACTGAAGGCAGGATGACTCCTCTATTCAAGCTACTCTGCTTTCTGTAGCCTGGTATCCTTCTAATGGTTGAGTGGTGAAGGGAAGACACTTAAAGTATCTGTAACCAAAATTGCTCTCATGCCTGCTCCCCATCAGGCCTTGTTGAGGGAACTCTTCTGATGTTGCCACTTCATCAGGTAAGCCTAGCCTCCATCCTTAGCATTTAAACCATGGGCATGTTTCTAAACTGTAATAGAATTGATTGCACACAAAGAGCTGGCATGAGAGAAAGAGAAAGGAAATGTTTCAGTAAGGAAAAGCCATTCTTTGACTTTTGTAATTATCACTCTTTTCCTCTAATTGTTCTAATGAAGTCTCTTTACTATTGAGGAAGGAAGTGTATCCCAGAGAAGGGCTCCAAGGCTTCTGTAAGTAAGTGACTCACTGTTATCTTTTGCTTCTGCTCTATACTTCTGCTGTCTATTTTACTACTATTCTATCTTATCAGCAAAAAGGAGATAGATAAAAGGAAAAGATTGATGGAGGAGCAGAGAAGAAAGGTTTAGAGCAGAGATAAGGGTAGAAATAAGGAGAATGAAAGAGAAGAAAATGGGATTACTAAGGCACATGAGAGGAGTGGCCATATTTGTGATCTGATCCTGTTTGCCTTGTTCCCACTTTGAGAACACCATACGTTCCCAATATCTTGAAAGACATGAAGTTCTGAAACCAGTACAAGCCAAGTGTGTCAGGAACAGGGTCTTGGGATTTGGGAACCAGAAACCTACAAGAGGCCCCCTCAAGTAATAAGCAAATTTCCCAAGCCCTAGTTAGTCACATTTCCCTCTTTACAACTTTCTCTTATTTCTAAATTCCAGCTTTGAAACAGAAAAACAAAATAAAATTCTCGAGTTCTCGTCATATCCCAATACACACCAGGATGTTCCTCCTGTGACCTGGCACAGAGCTGGGGTGACAGCACCCTGGAGAGGGTAGTCTAACCTGTCTCCTGGCAGGGCAACTCTTTCTTTTCTCTTTTTTCTCTTTTGTTCTCCTTTCTTTTCCTCTCTTCTCCTTCCCACCTGGACTTTCTTTCTACCTACAATTACATTTGAAACAATGTTTGTAAAATTTGGCTTCCAATATGTCACCTTTTAGGGATTTCTATCACAAAATAAAACAGGAACTCTGCAGTCTGAAGTTAATATACTATCTAGATAACTACTCACTTTGCAAAGAGGTTTTGCCTTTGCAAAGAGGTTTCCAGGTATTTCAGCTGTTCCAACAGAAAAGATTCCCCTCTTCTGCCCCTCTTAGATCTCCCTACTGAGCCCCCACTTCATTTCCACGCCTGACTTTTTGCTCAGTTTCCCATGTGAGCTCTTCTCTTCTCTTGACTCACTCATCCCCCAACAACCCTTTGCACACAATGTAAAATCCTCCCTTCTCTGAGAAGCTATCTTCTGACCATACTCCTCAGTAATAATTTTCTTAGTTCCCACTGCCCTTCTTCAGTGATCATTTGTGTAGCATTTACATATTTATATTGAAGTTGCCATGGGTATTTTTTTCCTGCAGAAATGTAAATTTTGAGATTAGTGATCTTAGAGTCTTTATAATGTAAAGGATTGGCATGGTAAGATATACAGAGCATTTACTTTCAAAGTACTGAATGGCTGAGTACAGATTTCAAAATTCTTTAGGCTTGAATACTGTAGATAAATTTTTAGGGCCAATTATTAAGCCTGATAACCAAGTAATTGCAAATTAAAAATGTAATAAGTACTAAAGCCATGCTAGTACTTATGCGTGTGTGTGTGTGTGTGTACATATACACATGAGTTACTCCATAAATAAGTAAAAATGATTTGTGTATATATGTATACATGTTACTTTATAAATAAGTGAAAATAATTGATAAAATTTCATATATAAAATGTAACCTTGCAATTCCACACCTTGTGCAGTATTTAAATAAATAAAAGGAAAATTCATAATGCTCTTGATTTGTAGCACTCAGCTTAAGCTTCATTTCCTAGATTTTTAAAGTACAAGCAAGAATAGATTGATTAGTAGTTAATATCAGTATGAAAATGCAAATCATATTCCTAGTATAAACAATAACAAAAAATTAAGACTTGCAACAAGATCGTATTTGCATAGTGATGAGAACTCAACCCTAATTCTTCTAAGGTCTGAAATGTCTCAGTTAAACTAGTAAGTAATTGTATTTCATTTTTAATTCCCACATCATAAACTGAACATTGAGGGATGCCTTTTATAAAAATTCATAGGTATGACAATCATCTCTTAACATAGTTAATGTAAGAAAAGTTGTACACTAATAAAGAAGCTTCTACTTTCAACAAGAAAAATAGAGCCAATTCCCATTCCTAATAGAAATTTCAAGAAAACATGTTTTCTTTTCTTTTCTTTTCTATTCTTTTCTTTTCTTTTCTTTTCTTTTCTTTTCTTTTCTTTTCTTTTCTTTCCTTTCCTTTCCTTTCCTTTCCTTTCCTTTCCTTTCCTTTCCTTTCCTTTCCTTTTCTTTTGTCTCTCTTTTAATCACAAATGCAATCTGGAATATAAACCAAGAACATACTTAATCTCTTGGTGAGCATCAGGCATTTGGCAATCATATAGTTTGGCTCATCAAGTAAGCATTGACTGTTAGCATTAGCCACGAGTATATAAATACTTATAAATATTGCATGCAGAAGAGAAGCTGCACTTAGATGGATGATTAATAGTCCTGTTGTTGGTAATCTATTGTATCTTTTTTGCATGGAAAAAGCAATTAGAAACACATTTCCGACTATCCCAGACAGACCTTAGATGTTTCATAGCGGAAAATTAAAATTTTAGACATTGCAAAGAGTGTAACAAATGTATCTTCAATTACCACATAATAATAGTACCTGGAGGACCCTGACAAGCTCATAAGAATTTGGCTTACCTTTCCTCTTTTTTTTCATTACCTATTTTTATAAAGTCATGAAATTATTTATAATGATAGTGGATTTGTATAATGTGTATGTATAGAGAAATTCACTCCAGAAAAATAAATACAAATGTATAGGAAATGGCAACTTTGACAACTGAACCATAATAAACCTATATTCATGCAGGTCAGGAGCATGAAGCAATAGTCAGGAAATGAATTTGTGCTATCAAATACCCAAAGTCTTTTTATAATCTTTGAGCAAAATTCATTTTTTAATGTAAAAAATCAGGTAAATCATTCTGGGCCAAAAACTATCATATTTGGCTTCTGTCTGGAAGAGAATTATGATTGATATAATTATTATATTACTTACACTGAGGAAACTTACTCTAGAAGACCTTTAAAAAAATCCACTTAAAGCAAGCAAAGAATATTGAGCTAAGTTCATACTATTAATAATCCATTAAAATCCTTCATAAGTATTTCCTTTCCTTTCTTTAAAATTGTCATAAATACCAGAGGACTCTTTAAAATTATTATTATTTGCAGATAAATAGGACCTGTGGAGGACAAAAGGTCTAGTTTTGACAACTGAATGTATCTTGTCTTCATTATTCCATGTACCCTGCTCACTATAATAAAAAATAATCAGAAAGAGGGTGTTCTTTTAGAATTATTGATTCCATTATTTTTCAGAAATTTCACATATTGAATTTTAACTTTTAATGTCAACTTCTAAATGGTATAATGGTTATAAGCATAAGAATTTTCTGATAATTTCATAAACCTGAAACATATATAGTGTTTCTTCCTTTCATATTCTTTTCTTCATAATTGCCAACGCATAAAACAAAGTTTTGAATAGGATAAAAATGAGGTTGAGGATGATGGTAATTAAAATTGAAGGGAATATTGTTCCAGTTTGCTGCTGATAAAACTTGGGAGAGTATTTAATTATGTATTGTGATAAAATAATCTGCCTTTGGAGTCCTAACACTCACTCAAAGTCTGTGCCTGCGATCACAAGCCTGATTTTGAAGGAGGACCAGGAAGAGGAAAAGAAGGTAGGTATTCCTGTACATAATAAAATAATAGCATAAAAACCATCTGATGCTTATTTTCACATAATTTAAATGTGCATTTAATTGTGGATACTACAGTATTTCTGTTTAGGATTAAAATACGTACACAATACTAGATTGAATATTTTTTCTGTTTTACTTAATCTATAATGAAATTTGAAACAAAAGATCTAAAATTTGAGGAACAGTCAGCAATACTTATTAGAAAAGCCAAAGAAAAATTTTTAGTGCTTATGAAATCTCTTACCTGGTAACTAATTTTAATTAGCTTAGTAAACACGACCCCTGCAAATAATATATTTGGGGTGGAGTTTTTTTTTCCAGATATGTTTGGAACTTTTCTTCATTATCCTTAGTTTTTCTCTATTTTTAATGTTCATAGCAAGAGCCAAAACTACACAATACATCCTTCAGGTTGACTTGATAAACATGATTCTCAAACCAAACTAGACAGCCAATTTAATTGCTTCTAGAACCAAAAAGCTCAACTCAGGCCAGTCATCAGATCTCAGCAGAAAAGTGGTTACTAACACAAGGCTTCATTTGGAAACAAAAACAAAACAAAAAATCCTTTCTTTTCCAGAGACATGACTTAGGTCTTGGATCTATGACAGTATTTGCCAGAGCAGTAGTCCTTAATTGCCCATTTAACTGAGGGAAAGCTTTATTAGACATATCTATTGTTCCCATTGCAAAACTGGTCCAAGTCAATTGTGTGGCTGTTTTTGAGGCCATGTGAATAATGTACTACTAAAATGATTATCGGTTATTTTGACTATAGGCAGAAATGATTGCATTGATTTTGTGATATCTAATTGCTTTTTAAAAATTTAACTTAAAGTGAAAAAGTGATATTGGCTTTTTGACAGTTGATTTCATATGTATGTTTTGCAGTATACAAATACCCACAAAAAGACATTTATTTTCTAGAAAATTATAGTAAATCACTACATTGTCAACATTTACTCACAGTTCTCAGATGTGCTTAGATACAAACAGCCTGCTTCTGCCTCAGCTCATTCCCCTGCATGCTCTCCTTACATCATTTATAAAACTGCTTCCTTTCTGGCCTTTGAGGGAAAAGGAAAGCATTGGGCCACTCCATCTTTGAGAATGGTTCAAATCTTAGCAGCTTCCAATCCCTCTAGTGCTATTTTTCTGAATGGATTTGTTTTGTTCAGTGATGTTGAGAGTATACAAACCAAACTGCATGTGAAATATTGCCTACCTGCACACGCTCTCCAAGGGCACTGAATGCACTAACCACGCCATCCAAGAATGATTTCTCAGACATGGGAGGATGAGACTTTACAAAGGCAATGCTCTCTAGGTAAACCTAAAATGAGTCATTTGACCTATTTCAAGGGGCCACTGGACAATTTAGAAAGGCCTGTTTAGTATTGGAAAAGAAAAAAAGAGTTGATAGAGCTGTATACTTAGATTGGTCCCACATTTGCCAGTTCTAAATTCTGATTTTCCTGAGCAAATATCTTCCTTCCCTTTTTGCCTTCTTCCCTTCCTTTCTCCCTTTCTTTCTTTTTCTTATTTCCTTCTCTCAAGAGTCTCCCAGTACGAACATTGGCTTCTAAAAGCATTTGATGTTGTGCTCACTCTTTCCTTGAATCTATATAGCAGTTATCTATATGTTTAATCAGACTTTGTAGTGGCTTCTGCCGGGGTCCAGCCCTAGCACAAAGGGTCGTGATGCTCTCTGGTGATTGGGATGGCGTCGGCGAGGTGGAGAACAAAGCAACACAGACTCAGTGATCTGAGGCTAAGCTGTGTTCTAACTTTATTTTTTTCACACACCATTTTTATATGCTAGCTTCTAGCATGAGTACAATATCTTGAGGCCACACAAAAGGAAACTGATGCAAACTACAAGACAACAGGCAAAACATATTAGCAGATTAAATATTATCAACTCTTCATAATGTTTTTAAGTATTCTTCTATATTATCTTAAACTAGTTCTACTATATTACTGGGAATATCGTGCACAGAAGTCATTTCTATGAACAATATATAAGCTTACACTATGTGATTAATAATTAGTTCAATAGGAACAATAGCT
>JAJEJO010048141.1:0-14864 GCA_020662805.1 Glaucomys volans
AAAAAAAAAAAAATCTTGTCATTTACTGGTTGAACTTAAAAAGTAAATATTTCCTCTTGTATTGACCTATAAGTTGATGTAAGCATTAAACTGAATCGATGCTAATAATGATGACACTAATAACTGTAGCAATGGTTGTTTAATGACAGGGACATGGCTGAGAATGGCAGCATTGGGTGAATTTGTTGTATACATGTTACTGACACAAGGACAGTGGTCCTCACAGGGTCCCATGTCCAGGTTCTTGGCAACTTGAGCAAAGAATTGAGAGAGTTGGAAGAGGCTAGCAGGTAAGGCACAGGTGTATTGAAGAGAAAGTAACAACCTGGGAGAGCAGATTGGACTGAACTGAGGAGTTCAGGGCTGCACGTACACAGTGCAGTTTGCTTCCATCGAGCTGTGCTAATTCTCCCCAGTTCTCCCCACTTTATCCCTGAATGGGCTTGGGTTGACTGATACCTTGACTGACAGCCAGATCACATCTCATTTCTTTTCTACTGTCCATACATAAGTGGGCCTCCATGCCCTTCATCTGAGAAAATGCACAGAGGAAGAGCAAACCACAATATTAATGATATATAAAACAGCCACAACTTAACTTTAGGTCAGTCCCTTGGGCTACTGCTCATGCCCAAGAGTGGGGGCTTTCTCTTCATGGGGAATTCCTGATTCCCCTTGTGGTGGTCTAGCTTTCTCACTGTAACTGTAAGTTTGGCCTGGTTTCCCCTCATAGGAAGGTTCTTCAGATGGAGTATTGTGAGGGTCCTGGTGGCACTGGATATCCTAAGCAGTGGTCCCTTTCCCATTCCCTACCTCCTACTTAATAGAAGTATCATAGAGCATACTCACATTAACTAAGATGGCTATGATGTTACTAAGTAGTACCATCTTATGGAATCACTGTGGCATATGAAGTCCATTGTTGACTGGATGTTCTTATGTGGTGCATGACTGTTTTCCTTGAGAATGGAAAACACGTACATGTATCAATCTCTTCATTTAGAGGAGCTAGAATACTAGAGTAATTCTGCATCTCTCACTTTAAAAGGTTGGTTAGTCTTTGTATGTTTTTCCATTAGCCTCTATAAACTGCTTGGCTACTAGTTGATGTTCTACCATTTAAAAAATTCTGTTTTTTCTGAAGAAAAAAATCCCTATCGGAGAAGCATTATTTTTCTTCTCTTTACATATATCCTACTTGTGGTATGATTAAATGGTTACCCAAGTTTTGGTTTCCTTCTGTACACTTTGCATGCTTGTTCTTAACTACTGAGACTTAAAATCAATTCTAAATCATTCTCTGTGGCCCTATGAGCTCATGCAGGCCCAATGCTGAGTATTTAGAAGCTGTAATAACTGATGGAGCTTCTAGTTCTTCTTTAAGATACACAGCCTGCCTTCCTCCCTAGCTATCATGTGTCATCTCATTTAGTTATATGTGTTCCAACAGCTGACAAGCAATGATATGCTTAGCAGAACTTTAAACAGAGCACGGAAGCTTTTGAAAACACTGTGTATCATTGACAGCAGTGGTACTTAAAATTCCTAAGTACCTCTCATAGCAGTGGAATTGAGAGTGCACAACTGAGACTCAGGGTACCTGAATTCTGAATCTGGTGGTTTCTTACCAGTTCTGCCAATTCATTCAGGCTCCCTGCACTTTAGTTTCTCCATCTATAAAAGGTTCCTAAAGACTTCAAAAATAATAGAATTATCTGAACTGTGCTGGTGTTGCATTTTAAGAAGTTAAGGGAAATCAATACAAGTTCAATGCATGCAAAAATATTCAAAACCTGCCAAAAAGGGGAGTAAAAGGCAAATTTTAAATCAATTGGTGCACTAAATGTTACCCATCCACTTGGTGTTCCCAATTTGCTTGTTCTTTAATTACAGGTGGATGCTCTCAGAGTTGGAGCCGTGCCTCCTGGCAAGCTGAAGCAGTTCATGTTGCACCCTGGAGTTTTAGAAAAGGTGCAGTGTTTTGAAATTCAAAACTGTTACCTGTAGGCTGACCATGCCGTTTTGTGATATATTAAATACAGTCATGTGCCACATAATGTTTTTTTCAGTGATGCTTTGGTTAGTGACGAATCACCTATATAAGGTGGTTTAATAATATTTATCTCCTCATGATATTGTAGCCATTTAGTTCTTTATGATGTTAGCACAAGGAAGAAATCACCTAATGTGCATTTCTCAGAATTCCTGTCATTAAGACACTCATGATTGCATATTAGGAATGTTGGTTAAGGATATTATTTTATCTTCCTAAATAATTTTAAATTAATTCCATATAGTTCTTTTTATAATTAGGACCTTGAATGTCTCCCGAAGGCCCCTATGCTATAGGTTTGTTGCCAGCCTGTGGTGTTGTTAGGAGGTGCTAGAATCTAGGTGGTGGGGCCTAGTGGAAGGACCTTAGGTCATTG
Source organism: Glaucomys volans (assembly GCA_020662805.1). NCBI lineage: Eukaryota > Metazoa > Chordata > Mammalia > Rodentia > Sciuridae > Glaucomys > Glaucomys volans. The sequence continues at coordinate 2,430 of JAJEJO010048141.1, forward strand.
CAGGTGTGCCCTTGAAGAGAATTTTTGGTCACTGACCTCTTCCCCTCTCTTTGCTTTCTGGCCACCATGAGGTAAATAGGTCTCTCTGCCATACACTAGCAGGCTAGCACCACCGTGACTGACTACCACAACAGGTCCAAAGCAACAGGATCAAGGGACCATGGGCTGAAACCTCTGAAACTGCTGAGCCAAAATAAACCTTTCATTCTTACAAGTTGATTTATCTCAGGCATTTGTTTTAGTAATGGAAGCCAACATAGTTCTTCACTAATAAAAAGCAGAATTTTAATTGTTACCTGTCTAAAACAATGAAACTAAAACAATATATTACAATAGAATCACATTCACTTCTCTGATAAAATCTAATTATTATTATTATTATTTTAATTAACATACATTGACATAGCCATATCAATGTTTATAGCAGATCAGTTCACAATAGCCAAGCTATGGAACCAAACTAGGTGCCCTTCAACAGGTGAATGGAAAATATTACTCAGCTATAAAGAAGAATGGAATTATGGCATTTGCTGACAAATGGCTGGAACTGAAGAATATCATGCTAAGTGAAAAAAGTCAGCCCCTAAAACCCAAAGATCAAATGTTCTTTCTGATATGTGAATGCTAACCCATAATGAGGGATGGTAGGCAATGGAAGTACAGAAGTTCATCAAATTAGACAAAGGGGAATGAAGGGAAGGGAGGGGAGGAGGATAGGAAAGAGAGTAGAATGAATAGAACATAAATTTCCTATGCTCATATTTTAATATATGACCAGTGTAACTCCACATCATGTTCAAGCACAAGAATGGCATCAAAATTGTAATGTGTTGCACCCCATGTATATATAACATGTCAAAGTACAGTCTACTGTCATGTATATCTAAAAACAACAAATAAAAAAGTTAAAAAAAGAAAAAGAAAAGTGATGTTAACATAATGATGACCAGATGTAGCAATAAAGATAAACTAGTCTGGAGGGGGAGAAAAAGAAATTCTATCCTTCACTTTTTGAGAAAGTGAAAAATGATATTGACTAGTAGGCTTTCATGTAGTGTTATTACAATACCATTATTTAGGCTAGTTTCAATTAAATTCTATTTCTCAACAGAGAAATAAGTAATGGGGGCTGGGCTGATTTCCAAAGACCTGCATAGATTTCAGGCATCTTATAAATTAGTTAGACTTAGTTACCTGGTGATAGATTTCCATACATGGAATTTCCCAGTGACTTTCCTATCAGAAGATTTCAGTGAACACTGAAGAAAGAATAATGTATATTCCTTGGATTTGTGTTTGAATGATAAACCAGGAAGGAAGAAATGTGACAAAGTGCTTGCAATTTTCAAACTGCTTGTTATACTTTCCAGAATCTTGCATCTGAGACTGCTTACATTTTAAGTTTTGAGATATGAAATATTGAAGCCCTAAAGAAAATATCATTTCCATGCATAAGTTTTTATTTCAATTTAAGAGTGGTTTAGAATGCTAGGATTGGAGCCCAAATGTAGACTGGTTTATAATCTCAACACATGCCACTGCTAGAAGACATTTGCTTTGTATGACATCAAGATGCACACCTTGCCTCATTCTGCCTAATGAATGTATGGCATAAATCAAAACATAAATCCTATGTTTTATTATAAAATACTTGTTGGATCTACTAGATAGTAGTTAGGAAAAAATTCAATTGATCTGTAAGCAAAAATTCAGAAATGATTGGAACACAATATAAATAAGAAACACTTTGTATCCCCCCTAGTGTCTTTATTTTGTTCAACCCTCTAAGGAATTTGTTCTATGAATGAATCTTTACCTGTTATTTAATTTCACATATTAATATGCATCCAAACATGAGGATTATAGGGGACATAGAATCTTACCTTCCCTTGGAAATACATTTTAATTACTCATCTCTAAGAGCCAAATAAAACACTAGCTCAGAGATTTTGTGGGTGTGATCTGTAACACTCTCCCCTCCTCTGCCTTAACTGTATCCTCCATTTTGTTCCTCAGCTTTAATTCTGGTTGGCATTTTGGATATCAAGAAGGTGTTTTGGAGGAAGATTTAATCTAGAGTTGAAAGAACTTAGAGACATTGTCACATGAATGCACTGTTCCAGGAGCATGGCAGGGATCATCCAGCAATGCTTCCAATGCTATCCAAGGGCACCTTTCTAATTACTCATGCACATAAGAGGGCTTCAGTTCCTGTCTCCTGGGAATGTTCTTTCTTTTCAATTAAACAATAAAAAGTAAGCCTGTTTGTACTTTGGTTACCCTGGGGAGGGAATATCCCATGTGGACGAAATGCATCACTATTAATCCAGGCTGAAATAGGGAGATGATCAGGCTCATCCATTCTCAGAGTTGAGTTTTATATTTTAAGTACTTTGTACGAATATTTATGGTAATAATATAATAATGCTCCCAGGGATCACAAAAAGTAAGGGTATATCATAAGCATTTTCAAAGAATGTGATTAATTTCAAAACTTGTGCATTTATTTTTGCCAGCAAATTTTTTGACTCATCTAGTTCTTGGCATTTACATCCAAGATTTTGGCAGATAATGTCCTCTTCTATCCAGAGAAGAGATAGTTCTTTTTTCAGGTCATATATAATTTGAAAATTAAAGACTCAATTATTTACCATCTAACTTAAAGAATCCTTCTCCCTCTTAGGATTCTAATCAAACAAGGGCAAGGATAAGTAGCCATTGACTTCCATTTGCATTTGTTGTAAACACACTGAATTTTTTTAATAAAGCTACATAAAATTATCATTTATATTTTTATTAATTATATTTGCTATGACTTCTTTCAAATTTGTCATGGTGCACATTTTTGTGATATGATACCATGTTATATTAAAAAAATGGAAAGGCTTTAAAATCATGTTTTTAGTTTCTAATTTCCTATTTTAATTTGCTAAAAGTAGCAGTGAATTCAGTGCAGTTGTTTGGAATTGAGTTGGTCTTCAACAAAGAAGGGAATTTTTTTTTTCTCACAACGAATAATCCTCAAATGGGATGACCAAGACCTGTGTGTTAGTTTCATGGTGGTGTTGGATCCCCCAACCTCTGCTTAGTTCTTGGTTCTGCCACCATTAGGATGGGACTAGCAGTCGTTGAGACACCCAGAAACAATAAATAAATGTAGAATTAACAATCAATATAGTATAGCAATGGATGCACCTTCATACATCTTTTATTCTTTGGACCAGAGAGGACCTAAATAAACAGAGAATGATGATAGGTATAGTGCAGCCATAAAATTCTCCCTTGTTGAAAGGAAGTGTCAAAAGGGAAAATGATCCAACTCTATCTGGCTGTATGTCCTATTCTGGACTCTTGGAACATTCCAGTGAGAAACATCGATCTTTAAACCTTTGTTATGGGTGTGTGATGTCAAAGCCACCTGTTTAAATGTGACATTTAATATTGCAAGTAATTTAGACCAAAATTAAACTTAAATTAAATTAAATTAAATTTCAACACATTAAGCTACTTTAGTTTAATTTTCATTTGTTGGATTCTTTTTGTAACCTATTTGACATGTTAATTCCATAAGAATGTTTAAGTTGTATTTTTTTTTTTAAAAAGTGTTAAAATGTTTCCAGGAAATAAATGCATCCTCTTTTTTTTTTTCATTTCAACTGGGTGATAGGTTCCTGGTGAGACTGTTACAAGGAACAAACGTCTACCTTCTCTCACTGAAAATAGGATCAGTCTTATTGTTTGGATGTCAGTTTTTGGTGGGATTGGTTGGGAAAAGATAATCATTTTTAACAACAACAACAACAACAACAACAAAAAGCCAATTCCTAAATATAGCCTAAATTTACCTAATTGCCCAGTAATACCAAAGATTTCAAAACACATTCGATTCGACTCATTAGCAAAAATCATGTGTCTCTTTTTCACATCATCGCGATCCTTATGTGCACATATTAGTTTAAATCTATTCACCAAATTCTTTATGCAATATAAATTTTACTATATATACTTCTTCTTATAAAATATTTTCTATCTCCTAACAAAAATGAATTTATAATCAAAATAAGAAACAATTTCATGTTCATTTAAAAACGTCTGAGATAACACGGTTTTGAAATTATTTTAGGGAAATGGAGAATGAAAATTGAACTGGAGAATGACAGGTACTCTCTGCCTGAAGTTCCTTATCTATCATGCCTTGCTCTTAAGAGTGGAGGAAGAAGAAACATATGCAGCATGTCCAACAGAGAGACTAGTGCTGGAAAGTCTGGTTTTGCTACAAACCCAAATGTCTAAAAAGTGATTCTAAATGTTCTTGACCCCAGGTTTACCTCCACATCATTTGATTATATTACTTTTAATGTGCCTGGGTTAAACAGCAAATCACACCAGTTTGGGCATAGATCTAACACTGAATTTTTAATTGTGTCAGTGGACTCTTTCAGATTGTCTTAAAAATTAATGTGATTCAAATTAATATTTTTACAGTAAACTTACCAAATGTGGACCATTTTTCACATCTTTAATTTTCATACAGTAGATCTTCCTCTCATTTTAATACAGTCACAACTGTGGGGAACAGAGCTTGGCTTGAGGTTGTATAGATGTCATTTGTCCCTCTCCTCATTTATCACCAACGACTGTAGGCTTCTTTATTCACCCCAGACTGCCTGTCACAGCTCTCCATAATGTGCCCTGTGTTCCTGGACCCAACCCACTCTCTTTTCCACACAATTCTTCTAATTCTAATGATCCCCTTCATTATGCATTCTTGGCATGCTATGTTCCTTGTCAATCAATACTTCTTCCCATTTTCAAGGTCTATTCTGTTTTTCTAGAATCCACTTATGTTTGGGGTCATTTACAAGACCTACTCTTTCCAAAAGCCCCTTTTGTGACCTGGTGAAAATGCTCATTTCAACCTTCCTTGAATCCTAATAATACAAATTTTATTCGCCATGCATTTTGGATCTTCAGTGTTTGTCCTGCGTTATAACATGCTTTGAATCCAGCAAATTCAAAGCATGCATTATGGAGAGGGGAAACATTTTACATAACAGAATCTGCTCTGTATTGCCTACTATTTATAGCATTTGGACATGTGCACAATTATTATTTCAAAGTTTAGAAGTAAACAGGTACCCTGCTGTGATAAATGAGGAGAGGGACAAATGACATCTATACAACCTCAAGCCAAGCTCTGTTCCCCACAGTTGTGACTGTATTAAAATGAGAGGAAGATCTACTGTATGAAAATTAAAGATGTGAAAAATGGTCCACATTTGGTAAGTTTACTGTAAAAATATTAATTTGAATCACATTAATTTTTAAGACAATCTGAAAGAGTCCACTGACACAATTAAAAATTCAGTGTTAGATCTATGCCCAAACTGGTGTGATTTGCTGTTTAACCCAGGCACATTAAAAGTAATATAATCAAATGATGTGGAGGTAAACCTGGGGTCAAGAACATTTAGAATCACTTTTTAGACATTTGGGTTTGTAGCAAAACCAGAATTGTCTAAGCAAACTTATTTTGCAACATTCTGCCAAATCCCAAATGCCAGAGAATCTTGGCAGACTCCTTGATAATTCAGTCTAGCTGCTGGAAATCATTTTCCAGAGACTGAGTTTTGTGATGCTACACGCAAGAGTGTTGAAAGGAAGCAAAACTGCTCAGATACCATCCTTTTTTTAGAGAAATGTCAACAACCAAATATGCTTTGAATTTGACTACGGGAAGATTTTTGTTCATAATGCTTCCATTCACTTTGGTTTTGTCATTCTACAGTTCCATGTTAAGGGCATAGGGCTATAAAGCTTCTTTTCTATTACCTGCTATAGGTTGGAAGAGAGGAATTAAGCTCCCCAAGGTACTGTTCAGTTATTGCATTTGAATTTGTTACAATGAAATGAGTACATGTAACATATCATTAATAGAGCTAAGCCTTTGATACTATGTATTGCATTCTAAGGAAATTTTTTTGAAAATGAAATGAAAGTAAATTCTTGAGTTAATGTAACAGAAGATTTACATGTAGCTGAAACATGATTTCATGTGTAAGAGGTTAAAAATCTAAATAGTGTAGCAAATTGTAATTTTAATATTGGAACAAAATCTTTAAGAAATTATTCAGTAATGTTAGAGTTAATTTGTAAATGTATGAAGTATGATCGGTGTTTTAAAAAAACAAAAACTTTCCTAGCCCTCACTGAGATGGCCTAGTTCTTTAACTAATAGCAGTACTCACATGAAACCACTGGAGACACCCTTCTGTAGGTTTGTTTCTGGATGAAGGAACCCAAACTTCTTTGAGAGTAGCTTAATCCATTTTAGGGAACAGAAAAGAGCCCAAAGGACCCTGGATTATTTTATGTTGTAAGTAAGCAAAGATACTTTTAAAGAAACCTCTAGGGGAGAATGGAAAGGAAGACCTGCCCGCTGAAAGTGTTCCCAACTAGCCAACATGTGCATCCTTGAGCATCAGTAAGAAAAAGTTGTCATTAACTATAGTAAGTTAAGCCCAAGTCAAATTTCATTTATTTTAATGAACTTTAGTTGGGTATTGACACATTTGAGTATTTTATTTTTCTATTAAGTATATATCTGCTCATAAAATAATTATACACACACACGTGTATATATTCATCTCCCCATCTCCACATGTACACACAAACAAGTGGAGATGGGGAGATGAAAATTTTTAGTAATCTCTCTAGTTCCACAGAAGTAAGGACTTCCTTAAGAAAATAAAAAGAACAAGTGACCCCAGGCAGTTCCCACCATAAAAGTGTGAAAGAAATACCAAAGTCTGCAACAAATTGACAGATAAGTCTCATGTCATAAGAAACTATACAAATAAATCACTGTACATATGATCTCAGTCTCTCTCTCTCTCTCTCTCTCTCTCTCTCTCTCTCTCTCTCTCTCTCCTCTCTCTCTCTTTTCCTGGGAGATAAAATCTCAGGATTTTTAATGACATTTTTGTAATCCCACTAATTAAGACCCTAACAGACATACAAAATTTGCAATGTTATTGACAGATGGTGTTGATATAAGATATTGACTGGGGCAATAAATTATGAAACTTGAAAGTCCATAATTTTTGTGAATGACTGCATTTAAAAGAAACTCTAAACTTTCGGAGCTTTCAGATTTCCGCAAAGGTGTTATAGGGGAAAAAAATCCTCAAACCAATTAAGTTTAGTAAGGTTTATCTGAGCAAAGAAAAACAAAATAAAACAAAAGTGATTGACAAATCAGGAAGCTCCCCAAATTAGAACATGTTCAAAGAACTCCTTCCAACAATCAGATCTGACAACATTATGAAAAAATGAAGTGAGGTACAGCAAACAGTTAAATTGTTACCGTTTAATTGGTATGAGCCTCCTGTAGTTAACTAACACTCAGCTGTTGAAATTACATTCTGTGAATTGGTTTGGTCTGTTGAGCCCAGGACAGGAGCCTAGTCCAAGTCAAGGCCTCTTAGAGAATTTCATTATGCAGTTAAATTCAGCTACACAAGAGTGTAACCAAAGCTTATAACATTAGCCACTCTCAGTCACAATCATTCTGCATTTTCAGTCTCGACTTGTTATTCATAGATGACAATACCCTCATGATCACGTGTGATTTCTTATCATTCCAACAAAAGAGATACTGCTCAGTATTCAGCAGATGGCTGCTCATAGACTCTTAAGACTATTTGAGAGAATGCAGGGCACCAGAGAGACTATTGTTAGGACTATTAGGAGGATAATACCAAGAGTTTGGCGCACACTCCTTAGCCAATGCCTCTGTAAACCAAATCAACCAAAATCAAATAATCATTAAAGAATCCAGATGAGGAGTCTATCCATTTTAACTGAACAGCCTAGTTTAATTTTCTCATAACTGATTCTCTGCAATACCCAATATAAAAACCCATATACAACAAAAAGTACTGGCAACTGCACAGTCTTCTCCCTGAACAGCTAGTAGGTAATTAGCACTCTGTAACTACATTAAATTAGAGCAGAGCAAGAGCAAGTGGCTCTAGGGAACAGAAAAGAGCCCAAAGACTCTAGAAATCTGGCTATAGCATTATCCTGTCAAGTGAAAGGAGCAGGAAAAAGGAAGGGAAAATCCAGAGAGGTAAGAGCCTTATTATGATGGAAAGTCTTGCTCCAACATCTTGGGAAAAGCTGCCCACATCTTAAATGTTGTCTATTCTAGAAACTTTTCCTTGGTTAGTTTTACTTTAATGTCTCTAACAGGTGTATAGCTGCAGGATCCCAAAGGGAATCCATGGAGTTGTGAGATAAGGACCCAAGTTTTGAGGCACCAAACTCTATTGCAGTGTGGGTGGTGAGAAGAACTTGGTATGATCCCTTCCACTGGGGTTCAAGAGCAGTATTCAGTTTTATTTAAAAGACCCAGTCTGTGGACTCGAGATTGTGAAAGGTTTGGTTTTCATCAGTTGATGGGTCACAAAGCATTTTCTTTACCTGGTGAAAAATGTGCCTTGACACATGCATGAAAACCCTTCAGTATTTAATCAGATCAGAAGTTAGTCGAATAGGAGATATGTAAGTTTTTATTATTAAGGACATAGGCCTTTTAATGACTATTTCATCTACTGAAATTAGTGATAGTATCTTTGACCAAGACCATCCAATTGATTTTGTCAATTTCAATTTAAAACTGTCATTTATTCTTTTAACCTTTCCAGAATCCTAAGGATGACAGACACAATGGCAATACCACTGTGTTTGTAACACCTTGTTAAGCTGTTGACCAAATGAACGTTTTCTGTCACTGGAGATCTCCATGAAGATGCCCTGTAAGGAAAGCACATTTTCCAATACCCTTCCAATTGCTATCATAACATAGGTCTTCTGCATGGAAAGCCTCTATACAAACAGAGAACATAAACTATTTCAAGAACATATTCACATTCCATTGAAATTGGTGATCAGATGAAATCTCTTTGTAAATGTTCAAATCAGAAATGTATTACCTAAAGTCTTGCTTGTCTTCCCAATATCATAGGCTTGACAAAACAAACATGGGTCATAAATCATTTTAACAATTTTAGAACAGGCACCACACCAATATTTCCCCATAGTTTGTGTCATTTTATCTACTCCCTGATGAGTTATGGAGTGCAAAACTTTCAACAATGGAAGCTTTACAAATTCAGGAAAGACAGAAATGTACAGGCTTTCCATGAGTCTATGCTTAATATTGAAATTACTTATTTTCAAATACTAATTTTGTTTCTCCAGCTCAGGTACGTAGTATTGTCCATTAAATAAAACACCATATGCAATTTTACCTAGATCAGTCTCACGTAGTTCTTTGAAATTGCACATGTCAACAATTACAGCTTTGGTTAACCCAGCAAGAAAATCTGTCAAAACATTTCCCTTGTATTTAATCAAATCTTGTTCTGCCTGATGTTGGATTAGTACTCATTTGAACCATTAAGTTTCTTCATAGAAATGCTGGGAATTATTTTTTTATTTTAAAATTTTTTTGGTAAATGGGAGTGAACCCAAGGGCACTTAACCACTGAGCCATATCCCCAGCCTTATTGTTTTTGTTTTGTATTTTGAGACAGGGTCTCACTAAATTGCTTAGGGATTCACTAAGTTGCTAAGACTCGCTTCAAATTTGTGTTCCTTCTGCCTTAGCCTCCTGGGTCACTGGGAATACAGGTATGCACCATCACACCTGGCTATTGGAAATTCTTATCCAGTCCAATGCTGGGACCCCCAAAGTTGTACTTGTCAGAGTCCTTTCTGTGAGTTCTCTTGAAGACTGAACACTTTAGGAATTTGCAACAATGATAATACAACTGACAAGGAAATTTGATTTTTTCTGTCACATATGACGTCTGAAGATACCTAGAATTATGACTGATAGCATTACATCCTTCTGTAAAGAGGACTCAGTTTTCTTAAGTAATCAAAATGCCCAATTAAGATGTTTCCTATTAAAAGCAGGTTAATTTTCCAAGAAACTTTATTGAATTAAGATAGGAGCATAATTCTAATTTTGCATATTTATAATTTTGATATCAATGTTTGATTTTTGGACAGATATATAAATAGCTTCCTGTTAATTTCAGCTAGCTCAGTCACCTATAAAATGCCCTTCACAAGATTCATGGTCCATGAACCATGTACACAATTAGGTTTTGTCCTGTGATTTTTTTTCCCCTCTCATTCTGGGACCACCAGGATTCTACTTTAGGCCAAACAATTACTCTCTTTTTCCTTAAGAAAATGTATCTTTCATACCCTATAGCTTCACCCCCAAAACACATCTTACTTCACATGTGTAAGTAATGGTTTTTATTTATAGTTTTAATTATCATTTATTAGAATTTTAAAAATCCTCTTAGTGACCTTAATTTCCAGTGACACCCTAGAAGCAAGGCATTTTGAGCTTTTTTATATCAGTATTTTGTAGACGAGCACCATTTCATCATTTTCAGAAATATGTTTCCTCATCATGCAAACTTTTTATGTCTATGCACAGATTCAAACACACCTAGCTTTTCTGCATAAAAACAAGATTTATCATTAGCATAATATATTTAATTATTGAATATTAAACTGTGAGACCAGCACTATTTGGTATTAAATAAATGGTCTCCAAAATAGCTGGCATGAGAAGTTTAATTCAATCATTCACCTATTTGCAGATCTTCAGACACACTGACAGGACAATCCTGTTTTTCTTCATAGCACTTAGCACCATTACTACGGCTCTATATTCTGTATTTCCTTACTTACACTGTATGTATGCATCTGTTTCTTCTAGGACATTCCACGAGGGGAGGGACCACATCTAACCTTGTTTGTCATTATCTCTTTGGCACTTGTGAAATGTGTTACATGTATATGGTCAAATACCTGTTAAATTAATGCATCTTATTATTTAGTGTTTTTCGTGTAGTCAAGATACATTTCACATTTTCTCAATGAAAGGAGTGAAGTGCAGAAGTTTCTAGTGGCCTAAACCATTGGGTAAAGTGATGAGAAATTCTCCCATTGACCAGAATCACATTTATCCTGTATTTATCAGACTGCCATCCTCCAACACACAACAGAATCAGAATGGATAAGGATCGGATGAACAAGGTTTAGTATTTTCACTTACTTAAAAATAACCCTCAGCCATATCATAAAATCTATCTAGATATTATTACATTACTGTTATCTAATCCAATGCTTTTCAAGTCACTGGGGAAAAAATCCTGAAATTATCACAGTTCATTTGTAAGCTTTCATCACGTTTACATTCACCAAACTTATTTTTAATAATTATGCTTGAGTTACTCATTCAACAAGCTAGCCATTGAAGGAGGTCAGGAAATACCACTCTAAATTATGTTGCTTTAGTATAATGATTAAGTTGAAGGCATTTGGAAAACAGCAAAGTGCAAGGATTTTAAGTTCATCTCCAATCAGAGACAGTGCCTCTGAAAGGACTCAACTGTTACCAATCCTCTGAGGATTAACTCTTGTCACAAAGTAGGTTTCACTGCACCCCCAAAACTATTATCATCTTTCCCCAAATCATCCACTCTGAGGTTATTTTCTTCACCCCCCTGACCATTTCCCTCATTTTAGCAAGGGGATTAAGAAACCCTGATCTTTCCTTGATTGACCTGCTTTATTATTGATCCAAATGATTGTTAGCCAGGTTGCTCATTATAATCAGATTTCAGACCTACATACTGTCATCTGACAAGAGGAAGAAAAGCAGAAGCAGGAAGCTTCATTAAGACAAAATGGTCTAAGGCCTGTCATGTACATCCATACCTTCTCCTTTGGGCCTTAATGACCCAATCCTTCCTCTTGTTAGGCTGCAGAGAGATATTCTCACCAACGAAGATTTCTTTCACAGATGTAAATGTTCTTCACTAAAAGCAGGTGTAAAAATAACAAAAAATAAGCAGCTTCCCAGCACAGCCTATCTTCTAAATGACTGAGTTCAGGGCAGGGCCATTAGGGTAGACAAAGCCAATTTCATGCTAGCATGCCTTAAATCATTGTTCTCAGCTTAAGATTTTTAACCAAGGCATAAAGGTGGTTAAAGAAGCATATCCCAGTGATCTAAGGGCTCAGCTTCTACAAAGAATTTTCTCCCTCCCCTTCTTTAATCTTTTAAAAGTCAGCGTGTGTTAATTAAAAACAAATACACTTCCCTATTCGTATCCCTTTAATTTCTTTGGTCTGTCTAATTGCTCTGGCTAGAGTTTCTAGGATGATGTTGAATAGAAGTGGTGAAAGAGGGCATCCCTGCCTTGTTCCAGTTTTTAGAGGGAATGCTTTCAGTTTTTCTCCGTTTAGAATGATGTTGGCCATGAGCTTAGCATAGACAGCCTTTACAATGTTGAGGTATGTTCCTACTATCCCTATTTTTTCTAGTGTTTTCAGCATGAA
>JAJEJO010048150.1:0-10928 GCA_020662805.1 Glaucomys volans
ACTGTTTCTGGTTTTCATCTTACTAGGAGCGATAAGAGCCGAGGTTATCATTATAGGTTTAAAACATCATGATTTAAAGTTATGTCAAGGAAAACAATTGTACTTTAGATATCTCTGGGTGGCTGATATGTAGCATAAATACCTTTTGACCTGTCTATAGTATAAAAAAGTGGAACTTATTTTGTTAATAGTTAATTGACAGAGATTCAAGATGGTGGGCTAGAGGAAGGCTGCATTCCTATTTGCTCTGTGGATTCCTACTTGCTGGGGATTCAAACAGCAGGAATATGGCTCTCAATGAGATTTTATATTCAAAGCACATTTAAGGGGTCCCCAGTTGCTGCTCTGGAACCAACTCAGCCAGGCTGGGCTCGGCCCCGCCACGGGCAGCTACCACCCGAGAGCGCTGGACCCTGCAGCTGCTTTGGAACCACCGACCTGGGTCTGCGCCAGCCAGCAAGTGAGTGCGGGTCCCCAGCAGCAGCTTTGAAGTCACTGGTTGCGCTCTGGCACCAGCCAGCAAACTCCCAGCTGGAGACCGAGCATCTCAGGCTACCTGGGGCCTCGCCGCGACTTCTGGAGAGGTCTGGCCGGGAGCCTCTGGGATCGCTGACTCAGGTGGAGAGTTGGGACTCCTCCTCACCATTTTGGCAGCTTCCCTGGCAGAGAGGGCCCATCTCCAGCTTCGGGAGGCCTCCAGCACCATCTGGAGAGGTCCGGCCCGGCGCCACTGGGATCGCTGACTCTGGCGGGGAGTTGGGACTCGGCGCCATTTTGGCAGCTTCCTTGGCAGAGAGGGCCCAGCTCCAGCTCCCTGGGGCCTCCAGTGGCGTCTGGGGAGGTCCGGCCAGGAACCTCTGGGGTCACTGACTCCAGCAGGGAGTTGGGACTTTGGCGCCAGCTTACAGTGTCCCCAGGAGAGAGCAGCCACCTGCCACACCCTGAACCCCCAGCGAGGAGTTCAGGTCAGCCTGGGCGCTCAAGCCCAGTGTCTCCATCACTGAGCACAGTTCTGTGACACCACCCCAAATTGATCTAGTGCCCAGGCCCACATCCAGGCCCGAAGTCTACCACCTTGGTGTTTCTAATTGTATATCAAAACTAGGCTGCCTCTGCCCAGAAGCATTGATCATTCCCAACCTAGGAGGTAGTGGAACAGCACCTTTCTTGGGTCACCGCTTGATCAAGCACCCCTCAACCAACGGAGGGGGAGATATACGAGCACCATGAGAAAACACGGGAAGAAAGTGTCCCAATCAAACCTAGATGATATATCAAGAGAACCCAAAGACAGCATGGTAGAAGGAATGACAGAAAGGGAGTTCAGAATGTTCATAATTAAAGTGATCTGAGAAGAGAATGATGTGACGAGAGAGCAGATTCAGGCTATGAATAATCAGCTAATAGAGCAATTGCAGGAAGCAAAAAATTACTTCAATAAAGAGATAGAAATTCTGAGAAAAAAAGAAACAGAGATTCTTGAAGGAAACAAGGAAATGAAGGAAACAATAAACCAAGTTAAAAACTGAATAGAAAGCATAATTAACAGAATAGATCACTTGGAAGACAGAACCTCAGACAATGAAGACAAAATATTTAATCTTGAAAACAAAGTCGAAAAAACAGAGAAGATGGTTAGGAATCATGAACGAACCCTCAAAGAAAAATGGGACATCATGAAAAGACCAAATTTAAGAGTAATCGGGATTGAGGAAGGCACAGAGACACAAACCAAGGGTATGAATAATCTATTCAAGGAAATATTATCAGAAAATTTCCCTAATATGATGAATGAGATGGAAAATCAATTACAAGAAGCTTACAGGACACCAAATGCACAGAATTACAACAGATCCACACCAAGGCACATTATAATGAAAATGCCTAACATACAAAACAAAGATAGAATTTTAAAGGCTGCGAGAGAAAAGAAAGAGATTACCTACAGGGGGAAATCGATAGGGATATCAGCAGATTTCTTAGCCCAGACTCTAAAAGCAAGAAGGGCTTTCAATCTCTGAAAGAAAACGGATGCCAACCAATAATCTTATACCCAGCAAAACTTACCTTCAGATTTGTAGATGAAATAAAATCCTTCCATGATAAACAAAAGCTTAGAGAATTCACCAAGAGAAAGCCTGCCCTACACAACATTCTAAACAAAATATTTGAAGAGGAAGAAATGAAAAATAACAATTTCAGTCATCATGGGGAGGAAGTAGCCTAAAGAAAGAGTCAATCAAAGGAGAAACAAAGTTAAGCTAAAAACCCTAAAAAAGCTAAAATGACAGGAAATAGAACTCATATCTCAATAATAACCCTGAATGTAAATGGTTTAAACTCATCAATCAAAAGACATAGACTGGCAGACTGGATGAAAAAGAAAGACCCAACAATATGCTCCCTTCAAGAAACTCATCTCATAGAAAAACATGCCCACAGACTAACGGTGAAAGGTTGTGAAAAAGCATACCATGCACATGGACTGAGTAAAAAATCTGAGGTTTCCATTCTCATTTCAGATAAAGCAGACTACAAACCAAAGTTAGTCAGAAGGAATAAAGAAGGACATTTCATATTGCTTAAAGGAAGCATAAATCAACAGGACATAACAATCATAAATATTTATTCAACAAACAATGGTGCATCCATGTATGTCAATCAGATCCTTGTCAATTTCAGGAACCAAATAGACCAAAACACAATAATACTGGGAGACTTTAACACTCCTCTCTCACCGTTGGACAGATCTTCCAAGCAAAAATTGAACAAAGAAACTATAGGACTCAATGACACAATGGCTAATTTGGACTTAACAGACATATGTAGAATATTCCATCAATCAAAAAGCGAATACACTTTCTTCTCAGCAGCTCATGTTCCTTCTCTAAAATAGACCATATGTTATGCCATAAAGCTACTCTTAGCAAATACAAAAACATAGAGATTCTACCTTGTATACTATCAGATCATAATGGAATGAAATTAGACATCAAAGAGAAAGTTAGAAACAGAAACTACTCCAAGACCTGGAGATTAAATAATATGCTTTTGAATGATTCATGGATAACAGCAGACATTAGGGGGGGAAATAAAAGATTTTTAGGGGTCAACGAGAATAAAGATAAAACATATCGAAATCTCTGGGATACTATGAAAGCAGTGCTAAGAGGAAAGTTCATTGCAGATAGTGCATTTAATAAAAGAATGAAAAGTCAACAAATCAATGACCTCACATTACAGCACAAAGCCCTAGAAAAAGAGGAAAAGATCATCACCAAAAGTAGTAGAAGACAGGAAATAATCAAAATCGGAGCGGAAATCAACGAAATTGAAACAAAAGATCAATTCAAAAAATTGACGAAACAGAAAGTTGGTTCTTTGAAAAAATAAAGAAAATTGATAAACCCTTAGCGACGCTAACAAAGAGAAGGAGAGAGACACTCCAAATTACTAAAATTCGTGATGGAAATGGAAATATTACAACAGACACAGTTGAAATATAAAACATAATAAGAAACTACTATGAAAATTTATACTCCAACAAAATAGAAAACCTGGAAGACATCAACAGGTTCCTATGGGCATATGAGCCACCCAAACTGAATCTGGAGGACATACACAACTTAAATAGATCAATTTCATGCAAGGAAATAGAGGAAGTCATCAAAGGCTACCAACAAAGTAAAGTCCAGGTCCAGATGGATTCACAGCCGAATTCTACAAGACCTTAAAGAAGAGCTCATTCCAATACTCCTCAAAGTATTTCATGAAATAGAGGAGGAGGGAATCCTTCCAATCTCATTCTATGAAGCTAATATCACCCTGATACCAAAACCAGAGAAGGACACATCAAGGAAAGAAAATTTCAGACCCATATCTCTAATGAACATAGATGCAAAAATTCTTAACAAAATTTTTGCAAAGCGCATACAAAAGCATATTAAAAAGATAGTACCATGATCAATGGGTTTCATCCCAGGAATGCAAGTTTGGTTCAACATCCGGAAATCAACCACTGTAATTCACCACATCAAAAGACTTAACGTCAAGAACCACATGATTATTTCAATAGATGCAGAGAAAGCATTTGATAAAATACAGCACCTCTTCATGCTCAAAACACTAGAAAAAATAGGGATAGTGGGGACATTCCTTAACATTGTAAAGGCTATCTATGCTAAGCCCACAGCTAACATCATTCTAAATGGAGAAATAATGAAAGCCTTCCCCCTGAGAACTGGAACAAGGCAGGGATGCCCTACTTCGCCACTACTATTCAACATTGTTCTTGAAACTCTTGACAGAGCAATTAGAAAGACCAAAGAAATTAGAGGAATACGAATAGGAAAAGAAGAGATCAAACTATCCCTATTTGCTGATGACATGATTCTCTATTTAGAAGATCCTAAGAATTCCACCAGAAAACTTCTGGAACTCATTAATGAATTCAGTAAAGTAGCAGGATATAAAATTAAAGCTCATAAATCTAATGCATTTTTATTCATAAGTGATGCATCCTCTGAGATAGAAATTAGGAAACTACCCCATTCACATTAACCTCAAAAAAATAAAATACTTGGGAATTAATCTAACAAAAGATGTGAAAGACCTCTACACTGAGAACTACAGAACACTAAAGAAAGAAGTTAAAGAGCATCTGAGAAGATGGAAAGATCTTCCATGTTCTTGATTAGGCAGAATTAATATTGTCAAAATGGCCATACTTCCAAAAATGCTATACAAATTCAATGCAATTCCAATTAAAATCCCAATGATGGACCTCATAGAAATAAAGCAAGCAATCATGAAATTCATTTGGAGGAATAAGAGACCCAGAATTGCTAAAGAAATACTTAGTAAGTAGAGAGAAGCAGGGGGTCTCACAATACCAGACCTCCAACTATACTACAGAGTAATAGTAACAAAAACAGCATGGTATTGGTACCATAATAGACAGGTTGATCAATGGTACAGAATAGAGGACACAGAGACAAACCCACATAAATGCAGGTATCTCATACTTGACAAAGGTGCCAAAAACAAGCAATGGAGAAAAGACAGCCTCTTCAACAAATGGTGCTGGGAAAACTGGAAATCCTTATGCAGAAAAATGAAACTAAACCCATATCTCTCACCCTGTACAAAACTCAAGTCTAAGTGGATCAAGGACCTAGAAATCAGACCAGAGACCCTCCACCTAATAGAAGAGAAAATAGGTCCAATTCTTCATCATGTTGGCCTAGGACCAGATTTCCTTAACATGACTCCCAAAGTGCATGAAATAAAATCACAAATCAATGATTGGGATAGAGTCAAACTAAAAAGCTTCTTCTCAGCAAAGGAAACAATCAGCAATGTGAAGAGAGAGGCTTCAGAGTGGGAGAAAATCTTTGCCACACACACTTCAGACAGAGAACTAATCTCCAGAATCTACCTAGTACTCAAATATCTTTACACCAAGAACACCAATAACCCAATCAATAAATGGGCCAAGGAAATGAACAGACACTTTACAGGTGAAAATCTACAAGCAATCAACAGATTTTTGAAAAAATATTCAACATCACTCGTTATAAGAGAAATGCAAATCAAAACCACCTTAAGATTTCATCTTACCCCAATTAGAATGTCTTTTATCAAGAACACAGGCAACAACAGGTGTTGGCGAGGATGTGGGGAAAAGGGTACACTCATACATTGCTGGTGGGAGTGCATGTTGGTGCTGCCACTCTGGAAAGCAGTGTGGAGATTCCTTAGAAAACTTGGAATGGATCCACTATTTGGCCCTGCTATCCCAGTCCTTGTCCTATACCCAAAGGACTTAAAATCAGATTACTACAGTGATGCAGCCACATCAATGCTCATAGCTGCTCAATTAACAATAGCTAGATCATGGAATCAACCTAGATGCCCTTCAGTAGATGAATGGATGAAGAAACTGTGGTATATATATACACAATGGAATATTTCTCAGCCATAAAGAAGAATAAAATTATGGCATTTGTAGGTAAATGGATGATGTTGGAGACTGTTATGCTAAGTGAGATCAGCCAATCCCAAAAATCTAAAAGCTGAATGGTCTCTCTGATAAATGAATGATGATGCATAATGCGGGAGGGAATGGTGGCAAGAATGGAGGAAGGATAGATAGCATATAGGGAAGGGAGGGGTGGGGGCGGGTGGGTGATAAAATAATAATAGACTGTGTGACAGATACCATTCACGCATTCACATGCGTGAATGCACAGATGGTGTGACTCTACTTTGTGTACAGCCAGTGAAACATAGCTGCACTCCATTTGTGTTCAATAAATCAATAATTAAATTAAAAAAATAAATAAATTAATTGAAAAAAATAGTTAATTGACACCCAAGATATAGCCTCCCATCAATCTTATATACTATCCACTGTGGTCCCTGAACTGTGAAAACAGTTTCACTAAGAGGGGGGCCCATCCTGGTTTAGGCTATAGCAGACAGGCAGTCTGGCTGCATTAAGCTAACTGAGAGCAGTGGACAATAAGTCTTGTTGATCTGACCCACAACATTTTTTCTGTTTCCTTAAGGTAATATTAATATGAAATCAATTAAGGCTTGAGCAGTGTTATTTTTATGTTCTTAATCACTTAATGTCTGATTATCTACTGAAATCTTTACCAATACCAATAAGAAATAACACAAAAACAAGAAAGAGCATGCCACATCCACATTACCCAGAAGATTAGACTGTGCAAGAATCTTCATTATTCCTAGTGGAAACGTGCCAAGTACTGAGGGGAATAGTGGTGGGCATGGCATTAGAGGAGAGTAGAAATTTACCAGGTAATTTTCTAAAGACCAGAAGTTTTTAATATGCAAGCATATATCAAATTAACAGAAAAATTAGAATTGCGATCTTATCTATGCAAAAAATATGCATCACAAGGAATAAGGACCACAGACCAGTAGTATAAAAGGAAATATAGAATATTCTCCTCAGAGACATAAATCTGAACTGCAAAAACTGGGTTTTGTATCAGATTCTTGTTAGAGAAGAACAAATTCTCCCTTAAGTACATGCTTCAGTCAATCAATTTGCAGAAGCAAGTGGCACACATTGAGTTTTTAAATAACAACATAAGGGATTCAAGATGGCTGGCTAGAGGAAGGCTGCATTCCTACTTGATCCGTGGATTCCTACTTGTAAGGGATTCAAACAGCAGGAATATGGCTCTCAAAGATATTTTGTATTCAAATCACATATAAGGGGTCCCCAGTCGCCGCTCTGGAACAAACTCTGCTGGGCTGGGCTCGGCCAGGCTGCAGGCAGCTACCACCCGGGAGCACTGGACCCCGCAGCTGCTTCAGAGTCAATGACCTAGGCCTGCGCCAGCCAGCAAGTGAGTGCGGGTCCCCAGAAGCACCTTCAGAGTCACTGGCCCGGCTCCGACACCAGCCAGCAAGCCATTCTGCAGCTTCCCTGGTGGAGAGAGACCATTTTCAGCTGCCTGAGCCCTCGGAGCTAAGCTCAGGCCTTCCCATGGGGACATGGCGCTGCGGCTCCTGGTGAGATCTAGCCAGGAGCGGAGCTGGTTGTTGGTTACAGGGGGGAGTTTGGGCCCTTCGGCAACATTCTGCAGCTGCCCTGGGAGAGAGAGAACATCTTCAGCTGCCTGAGCCCTCAGAGATGAGGTCAGGCCTTCCAGTGGGGCCATGGGGCAACATCTCCTGGTTGCCTCTGCCCAGAAGCATTGATCATTCCTAACCTGGAGGTAGTGGGAAGCAGCTATCTTGGGTCACCACTTGATCAAGCACCTCTCAAACATCCGGTGAGTTACTGGAAATCTGCAGGGACACCTTAAGTCTTTACAGGGAAATTCCAATCCCTCTGATTTGCACTACTAGAGGGGAAGATACATGAGCAGTATGAGAAAACACGGGAAGAAAGTGTCCCAAACAAACTACATGTATCTTGATGATATATCAAGAGAACCCAAAGAGAGCATGGTAGAAGGAATGACAGAAAGGGAGCTCAGAATGTTCATAATTAAAATGATCCGAGAAGAGAATGATGTGATGAGAGAGCACATTCAGGCTATGAATAATCAGCTAATAGAGCAATTGCAGGAAGCAAAAAATCATTTTAATAAAGATATAGAAGTTCTGAGAAAAAAACAAACAGAAATCCTTGAAGGAAACAAGGAAATGAAGGATACAATAAACCAAATGAAAAACTCAATAGAAAGCATAATTAACAGAAGAGATCACTTGGAAGACAGAACCTCAGACAATGAAGACAAAATATTTAATCTTGAAAACAAAGTTGAACAAACAGAGGAGATGTTTATGAATCATGAATGAACCCTCCAAGAAATATGGGATATCATGAAAAGACAAAATTAAAGAGTTATTGGGATTGAGGAAGGCACAGAGATACAATCCAAGGGTATGAAAAATGTGCTAAATGAAATAATATCAGAAAATGTCCCAAATATGACGAATGAGATTGAAAATCAATTAGAAGAAGTCTACAGGACACCAAACGCACGGAAATTCAACAGATCCACAACAAGTCACATTATAATGAAAATACCTAAAATACAAAACAAAGATAGAATTTTAAAGGCTGTGAGAGAAAAGCATCAGACTACCTACAGGGGGAAACCAATACAGATATCAGCAGATTTCTCAGCCCAGACTCTAAAAGCAAGAAGGGCCTGGAACAACATATTTCAAGCTCTGAAAAAAAAAAAACGGATGCCAACCAAGAATCTTATACCCAGCAAAACTTAACTTCAGATTTGATGATGAAATAAAATCCTTCCATGATAAACAAAAGCTTAAAGAATTCACCAAGAGAAAGCCTGCCCTACAGAACATTCTCAACAAAATATTCGAAGAGGAAGAAACGAAAAATAGCAATGTCAGTCATCATGGGGAGGAACTACCCTAAAGAAAGAGTCAATCAAAGGAGAAACAAAATTAGGCTAAAAGCCACAAAAAAGCTAAAATGACAGGAAATACAAGTCATATCTCAATAATAACTCTGAATGTAAACAGCCTAAATTCATCAATCAAAAGACATAGACTGGCAGACTGGATTAAAGAGAAAGACCCGACAATATGCTGCTTTCAAGAGACTCATCTCATAGAAAAACATGCCCACAGACTAAAGGTGAAAGGTAGGGAAAAAACATACCATGCACATGGACAGAGTAAAAAATCTGGGGTTTTCATTCTCATTTCAGATAAAGCAGACTTCAAGCCAAAGTAAGTCAGAAGGGATAAAGAAGGACATTTCATGCTGCTTAAAGGAAGAATAAATCAGCAAGAGATAACAATCATAAATATTTATGCACCAAACAATGGTGCATCCATGTATGTCAATCAGATCCTTGTCAATTTCAGGAACCAAATAGACCAAAACACAATAATACTGGGAGACTTTAACACTCCTCTCTCACCATTGGACAGATCCTCCAAGCAAAAATTGAACAAAGAAACTATAGGATTCAATGACACAATGGCTAATTTGGACTTAACAGACATATATAGAATATTCTATCCATCAAAAAGCGAATATACGTTCTGCTCAGCAGCTCATGGTTCCTTCGCTAAAATAAACCATATGTTATGCCACAAAGCTACTCTTAGCAAATACAAAAACATAGAGATGCTACCTTGTATACTATCAGATCATAATGGAATGAAATTAGACATCAATGATAAAGTTAGAAACAGAAACTACTCCAAGACCTGGAGATTAAATAATATGCTATTGAATAATACATGGATAACAGAAGATATTGGGGGAAAAATAATAGATTCTTAGAGGTCATTGAGAACAAAGATACAACATATCAACATCTCGTGGACAATATGAAAGCAGTGCTAAGAGGAAAATTCATTGCATGGAGTGCATTTAATAAAAGAATGAAAAGTCAACAAATCAATGACCTCACATTACAGCTCAAAGCCCTAGAAAAAGAGGAACAGATTATCAGCAAAAGTTGTAGAAGACAGGAAATAATCAAAACCAGAGATGAAATCAACGAAATTGAAAGAAAAGAAACAATTCAAAAAATTGACGAAGCAGAAAGTTGGTTCTTTGAAAAAATAAACAAGATTGATAAACTCTTAGCCATGCTAAGGAAGAGAAGGAGAGAGAAACTCCAAATTCCTAAAATTTGTGATAGAAATGGAAATATTACAACAGATACAATTGAAACACAAAACATAAGAAGAAGCTACTTTGAAAATTTATATTCCAACAAATTAGAAAAACTGGAAGACATCAACAGGTTCCTAGAGGCATATGAGTCATCCAAACTGAATCTGGAGGACAAACACAACTTAAGTAGATCACTTTCAATCAATGAAATAGAAGAAGTCATCGAAAGCCTACTGACAAAGTAATGTCCAGGACCAGATGGATTCACAGCCGAGTTCTACAATATCTTCAAAGAAAAACTCAATCCAATACTCCTCAAAGTATTTCATGAAATAGAGGAGGAGGGAACCCTTACAAATTCATTCTATGAAGCTAATATCACCCTGATACCAAAACCAGAGAAGGACACATAGAGGAAATAAAATTTCAGACCCATATCTCTAATGAACATAGATGCAAAAATTCTTAACAAAATTTTAGCGAATCGCATTCAAAAGCATATTAAAAGATAGTGCACCAGGAAAGAAAATTTCAGACCCATATCTCTAATGAACATAGATGCAAAAATTCTTAACAAAATTTTAGCGAATCGCATTCAAAAGCATATTAAAAGATAGTGCACCAGGAAAGAAAATTTCAGACCCATATCTCTAATGAACATAGATGCAAAAATTCTTAACAAAATTTTAGCGAATCGCATTCAAAAGCATATTAAAAGATAGTGCACCAGGAAAGAAAATTTCAGACCCATATCTCTAATGAACATAGATGCAAA
>JAJEJO010048151.1:0-35563 GCA_020662805.1 Glaucomys volans
TGATTCATTGAACACAAATGGAGTACAGCTATTGTTTCATTGGTTGTACACAAAGTAGAGTCACACCATCTGTGCATTCATGCATGTACACAGGGCAATGGTATCTGTCACACACTCTGTTATTAATTTTACCCCCCACCCGCCCCCACCCCTCCCTTCCCTCTATGCTAGCTATCTTTCCTCCATTCTTGCCATCTTCCCCCCCCACATTATGCATCATCATTCATTTATCAGAGAGACCATTCGGCTTTTGTATTTTTGGGATTGGCTGATCTCACTTAGCATAACAGTTTCCAACATCATCCATTTACCTACAAATACCATAATTTTATTCTTCTTTATGGCTGAGTAATATTCCAACTCCTCTGAGAATCCATCTGGTCCCGGGCTCTTCTTGGTTGGTCAACTTTTGATGACTTCTTCTATTTCATTATTTGAAAGTGATCTGTTTAAATTGTGTATGTCCTCCTGGTTCAGTTTGTGAGGATCATATGTCTCTAGAAATTTGTTGATATCTTCAAGGTTTTCTATTTTATTGGAGTATAGGTTTTCAAAGTGGCTTCTGTCATCTATTTCAGTGGTGTCTGTTGTAATATTTCCTTTTCCTCATGAATTTTAGTAATTTGAGTTTTCTCTCTCCTCTTTGTTAGTGTGGCTAAGGGTTCATCTATTTTGTTTACTTTTTCAAAGAACCAACTTTTTGTTTTGTCAATTTTTTGAATTGTTTCTTTGGTTTCAATTTCATTGATTTCAGCTCTGATTTTAATTATTTCCTGTCTTCTACTAACTTTGGTGTTGTTTTGTTCTTCTCTTTCTTGGGCTTTGAGATGTAAGGTTAGGTTATCGAGTTGTTGACTTTTATTCTTTTCTTGAATGCACTCAATGCAATGAATTTTCCTCTTAGTACTGCTTTCATAGTGCCCCCAAAATTTTGATATATTGTATCATCATTCTCATTTACCTCTATTCTAATTTACCTCTATTTACATCATTCTCATTTTTTTTATCTCCTCCCTGATGTTTTCTGTTATCCATGCTTCATTCAATAGCATATTATTTAGTCTCCAGGTGTTGGAGTAATTTCTGTTTTTTATTTTGTTGTTGATTTCTAATTTCATTCCATGATCTGATAGAATACAAGGTAGTATCTCTACTTTTTTGCATTTACTAAGGGCTGCTTTGTGGCATAACATATGGCCTATTTTAGAGAAGAAGCCATGAGCTGCTGAGAGGAAAGTGCATTTGCTCATTGATGGATGGAATATTCTATATATGTTTGTTAAGTCTAAGTTATTCATTGTGTTATTGAGTTCTATGGTTTCTTTGTTTAGTTTTTCTTTGGTAGATCTGTCCAGTGGTGACAGTGGTGTGTTAAATTCACCCAGAATTATTGTGTTGTGGTCTATTTGATTCCTGTAATTGAGAAGGATAAGTGTGATGTACATGGATGGGCCATTGTTTGGGGCATCAATATTTATGATCGTTCGTTATGTCTTCTTAATTTATGGTTCCCTTCAGCAGTATGAAATGTCCTTCTTTAACTCTTCTTACTAACTTCAGCTTGAAGTCCACTTTATCTGATATAAGGATGGAAACCCCCACTTTTTTTACTGAGTCCGTGTGCAAGGTAGGTTTTTTCCCATCCTTTCACCTTTAGTCTGTGGATGTCCTTTTCTATGAGATGAGTCTCTTGAAGGCAACATATTGTTGGGTCTTTCTTTTTAATCCAGTCTGCCAGACTATGTCTTTTGATTGATGAATTTAGGCCATTAACATTCAGGGTTATTATTGAGATATGATTTGTATTCCCAGTCATTTTGGCTTAGATTTGGTTTTTAATTTGACTTGGTTTCTCCTTTAATTGTCTTTTCTTTTAGGGTAGTTCCTCCCTTTGATGACTTGCATTGTTGTTGTTCGTTTCTTCCTCATGGAATATCTTGCTGAGAATGTTCTGTAGCGCAGGCTTTCTATGGGTAAATTCCTTTAGCTTTTGTTTGTCCTGAAAGGATTTTATTTCATCTTCAAATTTGAAGGTTAGCTTTGCTGGATATAGGATTCTTGGTTGGCAACCTTGTTTTTCAGAGCTTGAAATACATTGTCTGGGGTTCTGTCTTCCAAGTGATCTAGTCTGTTGACGATGGTTTCCATTGAGTTTTTTATTTGGTTTATTGTTTCCTTCATTTCAAGTATTTCTGTTTGGTTCTTTTTCAGAATCTCTATCTCTTTGTTGAGGTGATCTTTTGTTGCCTGTAGGTGCGCTTTCAGCTGCTTATTGGAATGGTCAACCATTGCCTGCATTTGCTCTCTTAACTCATCATTTGCTTCTCTAATCATTTTAATCATGTATATTCTGAATTCCTTTTCTGGCATTTCTCCTACCATGCTGTCATCGGATTCTATTAGTGTAGAATCTTGGTTTGTTTGGAACACTTTTCTCCCTTGTTTTTTCATATTGTTCATGTATCTTCCCCTTTAGCAATGCAGAACTAGGGTATTGTAGTTTCTGCCCTATAGGCTTATAGTGACCCTATAGTTTTCTGAAACCTCTTCTTTAAGGGGGGAGATCAATATTAGCAAAACCCAGTACAGACAATATGCAGCTGTAAACCAAATAGCCCCTATAATCACTATTGTTTTGGTAGTCTTTTTGTTACAATATTGTTACAATATTGTCATAATAAGCAGAGAGGATGAGTTCAATTATTATCTACAGTATAACAGATTTGCAATGAGGTGCAGTTTCTAATGGAGGACAAAGAGGATGGGGAGGGGTGTATGTTGTAACTGTTAACAGTGTAAGAAAAGGGTATGAAGAAGTTCTAGATCATAGGAAGAGTGAAAGTGTAGTCAAAAGAATTTGGTTGTTGGCATGAGAAAGTGATAAAAAGCCCTTGAAGAAACAGGTAAACAAAAGGAGAGAGCAAGAAAAGTAAGGAAATAAAAATTTAAAAGCGCTCACAAAGGAGAAAAAAATCTACACTATAACAGTCATATACTATTCAAACTTCCCAGTCTTTAGTAGCCTGAGGCATGAGAGGTACCTGACAATGAGCTTCCAGTCTCCAGCAAGTGTCTCGGGATGAGATTTGCCCCACCTAATGACAGTTTCCCCTTCACAGATAATCCAAGATGGCTGCACTGGCTTCCAAATGTGTTGGCAAATGGGGAGATGCAGCACAGGGCGTGGGCACTGAGTCTGTGTGGGGTACAGTCAGTCTGGGCCCCTGGGAGTGGTGTGCTGTCAGTCAAGCTGGGGGTCCTGGAGGTGGGGTGCTGTCAGTTGAGCTGGAGGTCCTGCTTTTTTTCCCAAAATGGCGACAGCCACAGGTAACCAAACCTGTGGATACTGTGACGGTGGATAACCAGGCAACAGCAGGCAGCTGGCAATCCTCTGATGGTCTGCAGGCTCTGCAGGCTACTGTGGACAATCAGCAGCTGAACCTCAGTTGATGGGTGATGGGTAGATGAAAGGCAGGCGATGGACAGGCCAGAGGCAGGCAAAGTGACGATGATAGGTGGCAGTCAGTGAGCAATCTGCTAAGGATTACTTTAATCTTAAAATTAAATATATATAATATGTAGCTAATTAAATGTTTATGATTGCAAAATTATGTTTTTGGTTCATAGATATAAACTAAATGTTTTTACTCTTGTTAATTTCATTTTATATTTCCTTTTAAACTTTATAACTGTTGCCTGTTAGTGCTTTACAGAAGCACAGCTTCTAATATAATAACCAGAGTTAGTTTGAAATAATTATCCATCAGCTATAGGCTAGACAAAATATAAGACTGATTTCCAGTATAATACTGACACCAATTAAATAAAAGGGGCAAATAACTATAAAATTATAGACATTAAAGTTAAAACCCAGTACTCCTACTTTAAGACTGGTAAAACTGGCCTGCTGGATGATTAAAACCAAAACTTAGAGACTAAAAATAAAAAAAGCCAAGAAAAATAGCCAACATTTGGCTCTTGCCCTCTGAGGTCAGATCAAACCCAGGGAAAAACAGGGACTTCTCTAAGGACTTCACAACTCTGAGTCACAAGACCTCCTGATGAGACCCTAGATAATAGGAAGTCAACTAGTGCACATTCTGCAAAGAGGAGGGTCACTGAAAAGGGAAATGATTCCCTAATGCTTCCAAGGGAAGCCATATGTGATCAGTAAGACTTGACCTATCCTAGCACATGGCATTAGAGAAGCTAAGAGGCTTCTTGAAAGTTCCCAAGAGTGATGCCCTGAGGAATTTCAGTTGGTTCTTAACAATGGATAGGAACAAGGTCAATTTTGACCAAGTTGGTCTTAAACACCTTTCAGGAGAGTTACAAAGCACAGCTGCTCAAGGGCCAACATATATAGCTAAGATGACACAATTGATAGCAAAGGGGTTAGAGATCACCAAGAAGTTACAACTAACTGTATCAGGAAACCCACCTACACCTGGGTCAGGTGTTGCCAGTTGCTCTGTTAATAATTAGGTCAAACCCTGTTAGGCAAACAGTATTCGCCCCTTGTGACATTCTTTGTGGGCCTCCTCCTCTCATTATAAGAGGTATATAAAGAGATCTAAAATTAAAAGCCACCTCTTTAAACCAGGAGATGTTAATTGGTTATTTTAAAATAATAAAGTCAAGTACAGTCCTAAAACTTCTTTGGAGGGGTCCTTTCACTGTCTTTTTACCCAGCCCTACTATAGTAAAGATAGGCAAGGTGGTCCCTTGGATTCATCACAGCAGGGTAAAACCAGTCCTTGATGATTGGGAATTCATTCCTGATCCAACTGCACCTGGCAAGTTGACCATCCAAAATAAACAAGCTACACCCTGAGAGCCCCCAAGGACAACAGTCCTGCTTTAGTCACTCCAGAAGCTGACTAATCTACACACAGCAGAAGCCTGAGGAACCAATTTTACCTGGGATAAATGGACGACTCTTATTTTCTGCATTGGTCTATTTTACTGTCGTGCTCCTCCTGGCACTCCTGTTTGATACCTGCATCCTTAACTTACTGACCTGATTTTTCTCTTGCTTAGAGGTCATGAAATTCCAAGTGGTCTCCAGAGTTACCAGTGGATTTAGTTAGAGAACATGAACAGAGGTGATGCCCTTGAGAGAGTTTTAAGGGTATCAATGGGGGGAAATGTGATGGCAAAATTAGACCTGGTTGTGAAATAAGATTACAAAAATGTTATGGTAAGCATTTGATGCCTGGAGAAGGGGTCAGTTCCCCTCCCCTCTCTTAGGCTTTCTCCAATAGTGCCCCTACCTTTTGCATTGTCAATAACTGCACTAAGAGTCTGACTACTCCCTCCTGAAATGTAATAGATGTCTGTGAAAAGAACTATTTCTTCTTATCTGTACTGTGGGCATGCTTTGCTAGAGACCCTGCACAAGGCCTTCAGCTGCATATATTAAGAATTTTTAAAAAAGAGGAAAAAGACCCAATGATAGGACGTGTCTAAGATGATGTCAAATAACCTATAAATACTGTGAGAAACTGTGGATCAGGGCTCAGAATTTTGAAGTGCTAATCTCCTCTGGGCCTGCCAGCATAAAATAAAGTTTGATTTCTCCTACTTTCTGAGTGCCATCTTGTCATTTCCACAACACTTACCAGCCAGTAAAGGAAAGGTTTCCATTCAAAGCCTTTGTACTAGTGGTAACTGGCAGTATATTCCAAAAGTGCTACTGCAGTTGAAGAATGATATCTGAAAAAAATCATACTAATGGATTTTAATGATTCCTTGGGGAACAGTTCCTTTTCATGTTCCCACTTTGTGTGTAATTTCACAAGCTCTCTTTTTTTACCCATTTGTCTATAGGTCATGAACTGTGGTTTAAATACACAGGCTATAAACAGCTTAGAAGGGCTGCAGAAGAGCAGATACAGCAAACAGCTTCAATTTGGAGACACTCACTGTTTTCAGTTAGTACATATGGTTTGCATTTGGATGAATTAGCACATAGCATAAATGCTTAAATGCTTTTTAAGAAAAAGTTTCCATTCAAAGCATTTGTACCAGTGGTAACCAGCACTATATTCCAAGAGGGCGACTGAAGTTGAAGAGTAATTGAGGAAAATGTTTCACTAATGGATTCCAATGACTCTTTGCAGAGGCCATCCTCTGCATGGTCCCACTTTGATACCAGTTGTTGGTGCTTGTAGCTTCAAGAGCTCTCTTGTTCTACCAGTTTGTGTATTGGTTATGAACTGTGGTTTATATGTGTTGGCCAAAAAGAGCTTAGAAGGTCTGCAGTGGATCAAGTTCAGCAAACAGCTTCAACTTTTAGGCACTCAAACTGTTCTCAATGAGAATACCTTGGTTTGCATTTGGATCAACAAGCACAAAGCATAAGTGCTTGCCAGAAACAGAAAATACAGTTTCAATTCAGTGTATCATTCAAAATCAAGAGCTCATATCCAGGAAACAACTGCAGTGGAAGAGTTTTTTGGAAATATTTCACAAATGGATTTCAATGAGACTTTGCAAATTTGAGAAGACTTACATTCCTACTTTGCTCCCAGACTTTGGTTCTCCTATCTACAAGAGCTCTCTTGTTAGACTAGTTTGTGTAATAGTTCTGAACCGCTGTTAGAATGTGCTGGCTGAAAACAGCTTTGCAGTGCTGAGGAGGAGCAGAACTTGCAAGTAGCTTCGATGTAGAGGTACTTACTCTGTTCTCAATGAGTATATGGTGTTTTGTCTCTGGATCAATTAACTCAAAGCATCATTGCTTACCATCAAGTAAAGAAAAGGTTTCCATTCAAAGCCCTTGTACCATTATAAACTGGCAGTGTATTCCAAAAGGGCAACTGCAGTTGAAGAGTGATTGCTGGAAATATTTCTGTAATGGATTTCAAAGACTCTTTGGGGAACAGATCCTTTGTATGTTCACACCCACAGTGGGTGGTGCTTGTAGCTAAAAGAGCTCTCTTGTTTTACCAGTTTGTTTATTGGTCATGAACTGTGGTTTAAATGTGGGGACTCAGAACAACTGAGAATGGCTAAAGAGGAGCAGGCTGAGCCAACAGCTTCAACTTGGAAGTGCTTATTCTGTTTCTAATGAGAATATGGTGGTTTGCATTTGCATGAAAAGTACAGACGTTAGATGCTTTCCAGTAGAGAAGAAACAGTTTCAATTCAAAGTGAATCATTGAATCTGGGAGTTCTTTCCCAGCAGACAAAGGCATTGGAAGAATTTTCTAACAATGTTTCACAAATGGATTTCAAGGAGATCTTTTGATTTTGATCATCCTTACAGTCCCACTTTTCTCCCAGATGATGGGGCTCCTATCCATGAAAACTTATCTTTGAGTTACACCAGTTTGTGTATTAGCGCTGAATTCTGATTTGAATGTGCTGGCTGGAAACTGCTTAGAAGTGCTGAAGAGGGACAGTTCCAGAAAGTAGCTTCAACATAGATGCACTCACTCTGTTCTCAATGAGCATATTATGATTTGTATTTGGATGAATAAGCACGAAGCATCTGTGCTTAGCAGCAAGTAGAGGTTTTCATTCAAAGTCTTTTTACCAGGTGTAACCGGTAGTATATTCCAAAAGGGAATATCCCATTAGGGAATAGATATCCCATTAGGGAATAGATCCTCTGCATGGTCGCACTTTGATCCCAGTGTTTGGTGTTTGTAGTTTCAAGAGCTCTCTTGGTGTAACAGTTTGTGTATCCATCATGAACAGAGGTTAAATGTGTAGGCTAAAAAGGGGTTAGAAGGTCTGCAGAGGAGCGGGGACAGCAGACAGCTTCAACTTGGAAGCACTCAGTCTATTCTCAATGAGAATTCTCAGTGAGATTTCACTTGGATGAATAAGCATGAAGTCTAAGTTCTTTCCAGCAACGGAATAAACAGTTTCAATTCAAAGTGTATCATTGAAAACCGGGAGCTCATTCCCAGCAAACAACTGCAGTGTAATAACTTTCTTAAAAGGCTTCACAAATGTATTTCAATGAGTCTTTGTGGATTTAATCATCCTTACAGTCGCAATTTATTCCCAGACAAGAGCATTCTTGTTAGACTATTTTGTGTGATAGGACTGAATTGATGTTTGAATGTGCTGGCTGAAAATAGCTTAGTAGACCTGGGGAGAAACAGATCCAGAAAGTAACTTCAATGTAGAAGCACTGACTCTGTTCTCAATGACTATGTTGTGTTTTGTATTTAAATCAATTACCTGAAAGCATAAGTGCTTACCAGCAAGTAATGAAAAGGTTTCCATTCAAAGTCTTTGTACCATTGTTAACCGGCAGGTTATTCCAAAAATACAACTGCAGTTGAAGAGTCATTGCTGAAAATATTTCACTAATGGATTTCAATGACCTTTTGGGAAATAGATCCTCTGCATGGTCCTACTTTGATCCCAGTGGTTCATGTTTCTAGGTGCAATAACTCTGGAAACTATATGGAACTTCTGCAGAAAACTTGGAATGGAACTGCCATTTGATCCAATTATTCCACTCCAAGGCATATATCCAAATGTTGTAAAATCAATATACTATAGTTATACAGCAACAGCTATGTTTAAAGCAGCTCAATTCACAATAGCTAAGCTATGGAACCAATCTAGGTGCCCTTCAACAGATGAATGGATAAAGAAAATATAGTACATATTCACAGTGGCATATTACTCATCCATGAAATAGAATGAAATTACGACATCTGCTGCTAAATGAATGGAACTGGAGACTATCATGCTAATTAAAATAAGTCAATACCTCCAAACAACAAAGGCCAGATGTTATGTCTTATATGTGAATGATTCACAATAGCTGGTGATGGGTAGATGAGGGGAAAAGGGAGTTTCACTAAATTCTACAGGGCAGAGTGGTGGGAAGGGAGGGAGCATGGGAATGGGAAACACAGTAGAATTAATAAAACATAACATTCCATTGTTAATATATCAATCCATGACCACTGTAAATCCATATTATGTATGTCTACAATAATGGGAAGTTATACTCCATGTATATATGATATGTCAAAACATATTCTACTGTCATGTATAAATGAAAATAACAAATAAAAAATGTTTTGAAAAGAAGGGCAACTGTTTAACTCATGGCGGAAGTACTTTCAAACTTCACCCAGTGAGAATGTTTCAGAGTGCACTCACACTTATGCAGCATATTGCTGTGTTCCAAGGAGATTCTGGATACAGGGTCTGAAAAGTGCTCTGATGTGCTTGTTTTGAACAGCTAGGAAGAGCAGAGATAAAGCACTTGTGCAAGCAGGAGCAACTGGTTGGAACTCACTTTGTTCTCAGTGAGCACATAACAGAGTTCCACTTTATGCTTTGAATATAACACTTGCTGCTCTGCCACAGCAATTGATTTTTCAAATGGACAAGTTTTGATCTCTTCCTCTCCTCCTGCTTCTCCCTAATCTCTCCTCCCCACAACCTTAGGGGAAATAGAATTATTGTTCTTCCCCATCTTAGGCAGATTTATCTGTCCTTGAGTACACACCCACTAAAGGAATGAAGTAATCCAGACTTTGGGAATGGTACCAGAAGATCTCAGAAATGACTATCTCCCAAATTAACAAGTGAATTACAACTCCAGACTGAGAACACATGGAATATAGCTATGGAATATAGCTATTTAAAAGCCCCCTGTTCTTGCAGATGTGCAGAATCACAGCTTTGTTTCCCCTTTGCTAGTAAAGCAATAAATTTTCTTTTTCCTTTTTCTCAAAACCCTATCCTATTCTTGGATTGGCATCAGAGAGAAGGACCAAGTTTTTGGCAACAAATTTGATGATGTAGATGAGACCTAAGAGTGGCACCCACTTCACATTTCTTGAGCAGGCCTAGCTCACCAAGGAATGTCAATTCCATGATGAGGAAGCAAGGTGCTGACAAACTTGTTGAGAGCGAAGTGCAGGACAGTTAGGAGACCACCGAGTTTGCCTTGGTGGAACAAGAGATGCTATTACTGTGAATAAAGGGAGGGACTGAGGGACCATTTCAGTAGCTGCTGAAGGTCCTTTTGCTTTGGGGAACTCCCACTTTTTCTCCCTGAATGCTAAAAGTTTCTCCATCATGGTCCCCTTTGAGAAAAGGAAACTGAATTCAATATAGTTGTGACACCCTTGACCACTTGTTAAGAATCCCAGTGTGCATTCTGAGACCCTTGAACGCACACATTTGGTTTCACTTCCTGGGAACATCCTGTCCTTCTTTCTGGGGACATCTGGCACCAATGGTTTAGGAGTCATGGTTAAGCAGGACTCAAGGACCTAGGTATATTGATTCCCTTCTGATCTGTTCTAGATTTTCATCCATTTGTATAAGCCTATTTGAGATAATGTTTTACTGTAATGATCTGGCTTTTGAATAGCTTTCTGAATCATTATACAATCTTGTAGTTGGATTTGGTCTATCAAAGGTAAAGTAATTAGAAGAAATTTGTACATGCAGGTCTGGCTGTTTAAAAGGTTCCCATCTGTCAGTCCTGGTATCAGTGATCCTCTATCCTTTGTGGTTTTTTTTTAATCTGGCACTGGCCCTATAAGACATGGGCCATGCTGTTTTCATTTTACTGGTATCCTCTTCAGCAGAGATATCTTAGGTAAATAGGCCACCTATAGATATGTCTGTCTAAGGAAAAGACAGTTTACCATAACACACTCTGGCCTTTGAAGAGTTTTTATGGATTATTATACAATATTGAAGTTGAAGTTTGTTATGAGTAAAGTATATGAAAGAAATTCTGTATGTACAGGCATTCTTGCAGTTGCACAGTAAGGTGTCTGAACCATCAGGAACTAAGTTGATAGTGCCAAAACAGTACTCTTTCTGGTGTGCAATGATTACAGAACCACAGAAGAAAATGATAAAAAAGATTTAAATCTTTTAAACCTAGTGCCAGCACTCCCAGAACTGTTTCCCAGCCTGACCCCAGGCAGCCAGAAATCATCTCACTGTGGTCAAGGACACAAGCCCTAAACCTGAAAATAAATCCCAAAAAGCTGCCTGTACTGTAGAAAAATGGCCAAAGAGAACCTGGCCTCTGCTCTTCTAGCCACTTTTGCCCATGTGGTGTGGAGTCTGCTGGACACAAAGAAGGTGGCAGTAGGTTTCAGCACTGTTAGTTTATGACCTGGAGACAGGAATACTTCCCCCTTTGAAGGTCTGACAGGACACTCCATTTGGCCAGGTGATATCCATCATGGGGCAAAGCAATTCTTTCTATAACAATGTCCCATCAAACTAAATGCATGGAGAGCCTGACAGAATAAACAACTGTATCCAGAAAAGAAAAAGGCAGTAACTAAGGCCAAACTGTGTTTTGTAGGCAGCCACTGCCAACGAATCTTCAAGGAAGCCTGAAGAAAAGGATAGTAATATCCCCCTCCATTGCATATAAATATGTGTAGTATAAGAAAAAGGTCTTAAAGGAGGCTATGGGTGCAATTGACAGTGGAAAACTCACTGAAGTTGATGGCATTGTGATAATGATAAGGGTGAGAGGCCAGGCTCAAAAATAACTTGTAGTGCAACCCCGTGGATGCCACCTGGAAGAAAAAAGATTAAGACAAAGTAATTGTATACTCCAGATTGCCTGATCCCACTTCTGGGATTTAATTTGTTGTGCAAATTACATGCACAGATAACATTCATAAGGATTGTTTCAAAATATGAATTTAAGAAAGTATCTGAAACTAAAAAAGATAAAAGAAAGTTATAGGTATGGAAATATTTTAGTACGAAAATCTAGAAGGTAGAAACTATTTTGTTTGGTAATGTTCTTGTGCTATTCCAACATGAAAGAGGACAAAACTAAGCATGTAAAGAAGTTGTGTATGTTTAAGTAAGTCACAGAATGTTTGTGGAAGGTAAATCTTAAAAGTCTGTGTTTGTAATTAAATTGGCTATAATTAGCACAAAGTTATTTAAACCTTAAGGTACTAACAAAAAGCAGAGTCTGAAACATTCATCTGCTCTTATCTATCAAGACAATATTCTTGTATTTGTTAGGTTTTATTTCTTTGGGAAACTAACTCTTGAAGGAATTAGGGTTTCTGGTTTTTTTTAGTCATAAATGTTTATTTTATACCTGGATAAGCAAGCAACTGTTATTTAGGTTATAACAATATAGCTGATGCCCTAAATATATGTGGCTAGGTATTTATATACATCTGAGAATCATATCTGTCTAAGCCTTATCTAAGGGATATGTAAAAGTTTAAATATGAAAGTTTATGTAACTTTACTGGCAAGATAACCAATAGGTGCTCTCTTTAATTCATTGAATCTGAGATACAAGGGCCATATTGTCATTTGATGACCTGTCTTATATCTGTTTCTAATCAAGTCAATTTCTAATCATTAACTCTATTTCCTAAATGTGCAAGAGATTTAAGACTATCTATCCTTTCATTTCTGCTAACACATGCAGAATTGTTACTGTACACTATGGATTCTAAATTGTAATTTAAAAGTGAAAGATAGCTAAATGTCAAGCTTTGGAGAGCATTTGTCATGTTGATGCTCTTTAAACTAAAATTATGTGTAGGAATAGTCTTGGATTTGTATAGAAATAACAAATTTGGGTCAGTAAGACTCTGCCTCTAAAAAAAAAAATACAAAAATAGACTGAGGAAGTGGCTTAGTGGTGAAGCACCCCTGGGTCCATTCCCTGGTCAAAAAAAAAAAGAAAGAAAGAAAT
The DNA here is from genome assembly GCA_020662805.1 of Glaucomys volans. Taxonomy (NCBI): domain Eukaryota; kingdom Metazoa; phylum Chordata; class Mammalia; order Rodentia; family Sciuridae; genus Glaucomys; species Glaucomys volans. Next base: position 12,692 of record JAJEJO010048151.1, read on the forward strand.
TTGGTTGGTATGTATTCATGTCATTTTATGTTTTATAGCTGGATAACATTACCTGTTGTCAGTAAGTTATATGTACAATTTTGTGTTACTCTTCACACTGAAATAAGAATTTAAAAGTATTTTGGAAGGTAATAAGAAGAGCCTGATCTGTTATTAAACATGGAAGCATTTTACAATTCTTTCCACAGAAAGTTAAATGCTTTCTGAGCCTTTGTTTCATTCAGCCCTGTAGCAGTGCATGCTACCTTTTTTTTTTTTTTTTTTTTTTTTTTTTTGGTGGTGCTGGGTACTGAACCCAGGGACTTGTGCTCACAAGGCAGGCACTCTACCAACTGAGTTATATCCCCAATCCCTCATTTATGTTTCAGATGTAATGTTATATTGTGTTTTGTTAAGAGCCCTGCTTTAGCTGAGATAAGGTCCTGTGTCTCATCTTACTCTATGAGACAATGGCTCCACAATAGACTAGTCTGAGCTCATTTAAAGTAGGGCTTAAAAGATCAATTTTTGTTATAAAGATTACTGTGATCTCAAACAATGGATGCAATATACAACTAAGTAAGGGTTAAAGATTATAAAAATCAAATTTCTTGGTTCATAACTATTACAAAAATTGAATGTTTTTACTCTTGTTAATTTCATTTTGCATTTTCCTGGTAAACTTGATAATTATCACCTGTTAGTGCCTTGCAGAAGTACAACTTCTAATAGAAAAACCTAAGTTTATTTAATAATAAGTTATTACCTATCGGACAGACAGGATGTAAGACTGACTTCCACTTAAATGGAAGGTGTAAATAACTGTAAAATCCAGTGCTCCTACTTTATGACTGGTGAAACCAGCTTGCTAGATGTTTGAAACCAAAACATGGAGACTAAAATTAAGGAAGTAAAAGAGCCAAGAGAAAAAAAGAAGTTAATATTTGGCTCTTGCCTTTGGAGGTCAGTTTGAACTCAGGGAACAAAGGGACTTCTCTAAGGGCTTTGCAATTCTGGGCCACATGAGCTCCCAATTAGGGGCATCAATGAATCCCTACAGAAAAGGAAACCAATTAGAGCACATTCTGCAAAAAGAGGGTCAGTGGATGGAGATATGACCCTAATGCTTCCAAGAGAAGCCACATGTGGGCAGCAAGACCCTGGACCCATGCTGGCGGCAGTTGGCACAACTTGGGGAAAAGTTAATGGAGCCAAGAGGCTTCTCCTAAGGTTCCAAAAGTGACTCCTAAGGAAACCCAGGTGATTCTAAAGATGTAAAAACAAGGTCAGTTTTGACAGACATGGTCCTCAATATCTGGCAGGGGAGTATAGCCTAAGTATATGGATATTAAAAAGGAAAACAATGTTTCTTTTTTTAAATGTAACTTAAAATATACACTTGTATCAGTCCCACCAAGAGTAAGACAGTCAGGAGGATATGAAAGAAGGACTCAGATTTTTTATTCTTATCACAGAGGGGACACTCATAAAAAAGCTGTATTATAAAACTAGATGGCTCCCAGCAGATCAGGAGGCTGAGACAGGAGGATTGTGAGTTCAAAGTCAGCCTCCACAACTTAGCAAGGTCTTAAGAAACTCAGCAAAACCCTATCTCTAAATAAAATATACAAAAGGGGTGCAAATGTGTCTCAGTGTTAAACACCTCTGAGTTAAATCCCTGGTACCAAAATTTTTTTAAAAAAATTCTCCATGGCTTTTGATGTTCACACTACAGCTCAGGGTGATGCAGCGCCATTATCCAGACTGAATGTTGTATTTACATTCCTGACCACTCTGACACTGTAACTAAAATCCTTAAAGATTTGCATTTCCAAATAGATGTTGTGTTCTTATCTGTTTCAGCTCATGGTTTCCTGACACTTCCTGGTGGAACAAATTGCTGACATCTGTAGTCATTGTCATATCATTGGTGTATTTAGATGTTGCCATGTCTGTTGTGGTATCAATCTTTGTCCAATACTTATGTGTTCTTGTTTTGTTCATGGGGCATCCACCTACCAGATGGCCTTATAATCTATTTCTACTAAACCAGATAATGAAGATGGCCCCCTAGATAGACCTTACACATAATCTGAAGCATTTCACTGACAGATACCAAGGAATGGAAATACATACCCTCTAGGCCTACACCCCTATCAGCAGAAAGTAGCTATCGATTGAATGGCATTGCCCTCATTCTCTGTATGATTCAGGGTGTCCATTCCTTGTGGGGCAAATGTTAGTGGACAAATAGAAAAGAATGGTGGAAACACAAGGTTATTCAGAATTGTCGTGTCACATCTTAAAGTGATAATATTACAGATTTTCTTGAACTCTGCATCACTTATCACGTAATGAGACAAGAAGACCCTGAATATCCAACCCTACAGAAGAGAAATCTATAAGATTGAAGTCTTATATAAAAATGGCATGCATCTAAATAGGAAAAGGTGATGGAGATTCCAGACGTGATTATAAAATAAAATTGTAAGAACATTATGAGCCAGGTGCAGTTGCACACACCTTTAATCCAGGGGCTCAGGAGACTAAGGCAGGAGGATCGAGAGTTGCAAGCCAGTCTCAGCAAAAGCGAGGCTGCTAAGCAATTTAGTGAGACCTGGTCTTTAAATAGGGCTAGGGATGTGGCTCAGTGGATGAGTTTCCCTGAGTTCAAACCCTGGTACCCAAAAGGAACATTATGATGAAGAACCTATGCCTGCAGAAAGGGTTACTTTTCCTATATTTTGTAAATTTCTGAACTTTGTAGAAATGTAGCTCCATCACTTAAATGCTAGGCCAATTAACTGCTGTCTAAATTACAACCTTGTAGGCTTAGTTCTTAGAAGTATAACTCTTAGGGAGGTAATCTCGAGTTATTTTGAGTTACTGCTGCCTGTGGTGAAGGCCACTTTGAGATAGCACTCACAGGTGTTTTACTGTCTTTGTTGTGCACCTGTGAATTACTTATCAAAAATCCCTTCAGCATGGATTACTTACTAAATCTCACAAACTATGAGGGCTGGGCACAGATTTTTTTGCAAATCTAGCTTCATTTCTATTATACTCTCGTATTTCCACTCTTGGAATTGTGATTTGCAGCTGCTCTGAACAGGAGATGAATACATTGTTGTGGTTTTTTTTTTTTTTTCTATTTACTGTCTCCAGTTAAGTTTTATGACATACATCTTCCAACAGAATGGGAAGGGATTCCAACATCTGTTGAAATAAGCCTAGGCAGCTATTCTGCAGGATGGTAAAAGACAAAAGCTCAATCAGCTGCACTGACCCAGCTGATAGTTAACCAAACTCCACAAGCAGGACCCTTAGAAGGCTGGCAGCTGAATGAAAGACACATGGGTGAGCCCAACCAAGATTGTAAGATAAATAACACCACCACACTATTAACAGAGGTACTGTCTGCACTGCAATTGCACCAGTGCATATATTTCAGCTGGGTGATCACAGAAGGAAGGAAATGCAAGTGCATCCCCCAGACAGTTGAAACAGCATGTGTGCTGATACAAGCCATCAAAGGAGGATGAAGAGTTCCCTCGAACTCTTCATCAATAACTGTCAATAACTATAATACACATTTGTATGAAAATTATTCTCTGCTGGGAAGAAGAGAATACTGAAGGTCAGAGTGCTTACACAGCTACTCAGTAGGTGAGCAGTGTCTTCATTTTAATGAGGACATTGGATTATAGACCCCTACTCATCACCAACACACCCTGATGTGCCATTCCTTCATATGCGATCATTATTCACCAAGATCTTTCAGTTTGGAGCAAAACATTTAGTTGGCTGGGATGGCAGGGAACTGGGGAACCCTCTTCAGTAAGTACTGATGCTGGTTTGGGGTTCTAGAATGACTGTTGGTGGGATGCATGGGAGAATCTGTAAGAATATGAGACATTATGGTTAAGGAGAAGTAAGAGAGAAATGGATGGATTAGAACATGTGGGAGGGCCAAGGCGTCAGTGCAGAGCACTTCTCTATCATGCACAGGCCTTAGTTTTAATCTACCACACCCAAAGAAAGAAACAAAGACAGATATCCAAAAAGACAGAATGACAGTCTTGGCCTTCCAACATCTTTGCCTTCATTTATTAGAACTCTTGGCTACACACACTACCTGAATGTGTATAGTAACCAAATCTTAAGTTTAATTGATTTTTAGCTCTAGTAACTATCAGAATGTTGTAAAAAATTACATTTTCAATTAATATTTGTTAGGAAATTTATTGAAAGTATGATACCTGTGGTGACTCTTGAACTCTGGATGCCAGCATTGTAATGTATAATCCTTAACCAAAGCACTCTGCTGTTTAATCTGTAAAGTACTTTGGGGAGATAAAATAATCCCTTGCTAAATTTTTCTCATCACCCAATTATTCCCTTTTATCTGAGTCCTCCTCAATTTTAAATTACACTTCCATCTGTATTAATTTAGCCTGGGAGACCTGTTCATCATTTGGAACAACCAACAAAGATTGAACTGACACTTCTGGGTGCCCTTCAGCTCCAGGATTTCCTGGCAGAACAAATTCTGGTTATTGCGAATGAAGTTGATAGTAGCACTAGTACACAAGTAGCAGGAAAAGGCATGTAGTGGACATTGTGGATGCCCCCAAGGGGCTGTGAAATAAATTTTGTATGATTCTAAACCTGAAGTGTTCCATCCTTAGCCTTCTTAACAAATTTCCACATAGGTTTGTTCAAAAGATATTGGGAACTTACTGAAGCCCAAACCTACATTCATAGTGCAGAAATGAGCATTATGAATAGATTGCTTACATTTTGCTCAGTGGGCAAAGCTGGTTTGACATATATTCTTCTGAAAACTCTTCTGAAATTGCACAAGTGCTCCTACATGCCTTCATAGAAAGAAGAGTGGAAGAACCTAGAATGGAGATGCCACATCTGGTAGAATTTCTCCCACCCCTTCTACCTCTCAGGTGGTATTTTCCTATTTTTCCTAACCAACCTTCTTCAGAAGGAAATCTAATGAGGAACTTTCACACCATTTTTTCGTGGAATTCCATATGGTGCCTCATGTACAGATATTCCTCCTAGAATGCTGAGATTCTGCAGCTCTTCTCTGTGGCTTCTGCACCCCATTTCTGAGCCCAATCTCACTCCTCTCCAAATGCCTTCTGTTTTTATCCATACTCATGATTCTTCTTTCGGAAATCTATAAATATTGAGATACCCTCTTACTTTACCACCTTTCCTTATGAGCCATTATGTCTCTTTTTTTTTGAGAATTGATTCCTGCACAGGGGTTGGGGCCCAGGGAAAACTGCAGGTAATTATAACTGGGTTGTATAGACCTCTAAGTAACAATTGTCCTATTAGTCACCTAGAGTCACCTGCTAGAAAACCCCAGAACTGCTGATCATTTGGTTCACCATTGCTTGAACTGTGCTTTGGGAGGGGCCCTTCTTGGAGGACCAGTTCTTACTACATCCTGACTAGGACAGTTTCAAAGTGGACATTGTGACTTTTGGCCATACCAGTCCTCTGGACAGAAATGTCCAACAGTTCCCACCTCACTCCAAGTGAAACACAGTAGTCTTGGAAAGGTCTAAATATCACAACATCTTTCTCTCATCCCAAAAGTTCCATCAATGACTGCACACCTCACATTTTCTCAGATAGAGACACCATGCTGTTCCACCAACAGCCAGGTCCATCCCAGCCCAGTCTTTCATGTCAATTCCTCCATCTAGAAACATCTTCCTCTGTTTGTGCCACAGGTCAATCCTTTGCCTCCTAAGTTGCTGAGGCTGGATTTGATATTTTAAGCCTCCAACCTCAGACTCCTGAGTTGCTAGGATTATAAGCATGCACCACCAGGCCTGACTAGGGTTTCTTTTTGAGGTGATAAAAATGTCCTGAAATCAATTGGCAATGGTTGTATACATTTGTCAATATACTAAAAACCATTGACCTATAGACTTTAAATGAGTGAATTGTATGCTATGTGAGCTAAGGCTGTTAAAAAAGAATAAGAGATATAATATCCAAGCACTGTCATAAAGGAGATCACCATGCATCCTCTGCGTCAGTAGAATACATAGAGCAATTTCCTTTATTATGATATTAAGCTACAATGTCAATTGCAGAAAGCACCTCCACAATGACTAAAAAGTGGGACCTCCAGCATCAGGAGACCCAGGCTCAAAATCCCCAAGCACCACTTTCTAGTTGAGGTACCTTGAAAATGTCACCAAATTCCTTTCTTTTCTTAATATACAAAAAGGGATGACAATACACAAGATGTTTGAGTAAATTGTTCTTCACATTTTATGGAAAGCTCAAACGAGATGATGGATAATTTAAGTAAATGAACATGAGGAGATATGCATTGTGAGATATTTTCAGGATTTTTTTGGCAAATCACAGGAAATGGAAGACATACAAGATCACAAGATCTCAGTGACTGATTCTTTTGATGCATCTTTAGTAGGTGCTTATGGACTTTGGTTTTTGTTTGTTTGTTTGTTTGTTTGAACAAATGGTATATACCTCTAACCAGAGGAGCAGTGTTTCCACAACTTCCATAAATAATAGGGTTGAAGATATTATTCCCAGATGTATAATACCCATGAAATAAATTATTTAGTAATTTAATACTGAGGCAAATTTGTTTCTCTTGGAAGAACAAGACAGTTTCCTTTAATCAGATATAAATTATCTGATCCTTATTTATTTGTCGTCTTTGTCGCCCGCAACAAAGACGTGATCCCAGGAATGCGTATGCAGCTCTTTATCTTGCGCGCCCGTTTCTTTCCCATTTCCTCCCTCTCCCGTTTCCTCCCTCTTCTTCTTCCTCTTCTTCTTTCCTCCCTCAGTCCCTCAGTGTCTCCGTCTCCGTCTGTCCGTGTGTCTGTCTGTCTCTGTCTGTCTGTCTGTCTGTCTCTCTCTCTCTCTCTCTCTCACACACACCCTCAGTTGACCAATCACAGAGCTTTCACGTGAAGGATGCACGGGCAAGCAGACCCTCAGTTGACCAATCACAGAACTTCTACTTGAAGCAAGCACGGGCAAGCAGACAAAGACTTAAAGCACAAACCAGACACACTTGTGGCCAGTTTACAACCAACTGAGAGGAATAACTTTCGCAAAGATACACCCGTTTACTCTGTGGCAACAGCAAAACTGGCATACCGCCAGGCGCCATCTTAGCATAGAGCGGGGGTACCTGGAATACCCCGACACTTATTTTCTCTTCTCAGAAATTAAGAGGTCAATTCAATATTCAAGGGATTAAATTGTGCAATCTAGTATAGATATGATGAGCTGCACAAGTGATTTTTCCTACATATGCAACTTAAAATTTTAGTAGCCACCTTAAAAAGTAAAAACAAATGAGGGGCTGGGGACATAGCTCAGTGGTAGACCATTTTAAAAGCATTCACAGGGTCCTGGATTCAATCCCTAGCACCACCAAAATAATACAAAGTAAAAAGGAAATGAGTAAATTTAATTTTAATAAAATACCTAACCAATACATCAAAAGGATTATCACTTGTCAATTAAAATAAAATGTATAGGAGCTATTTTACACTTTTCCCCTAGAAGTCTGGTGTGTACTTTACAGTTACAGCACATCTCAATATTGACGAGCCACATTTTTGTTGCTGTTGCTGGGGATGAAACCCAGGGCCTCGCAAAGGCTAGCCACTTGCTCTGAGCTATGCCTGCAGCCCAGGTCACTCACACTTCAAGGGCTCACATGGACAGCAACGAAGATGTAGGTAACTGGTGAAAAGGGCAGTCTGTTCATGGGTATAAGTGTGTCTATGTCGTTTTTTCTATTTTCACAGAATTTTTATATATCTCCTTTTTACATATATATAGATATATTTTTACATATCTCCTTTGATGCTGTGTTGATACTCTGCTGGAAGCTGACAGGATATTACTTATAAGTAAATAAATAAGTAAATAAACAAATGAACATCCATGCTGGAGATGTCTTAGGCCAAGTTTTGTCTAAACTGGATGTTAAATGTTAATGCCTTTAGCATTAACTTCCTCCCTAAAAAAGTGACAAATTTCATCTAGACGGCTAAGTCTGTTCCAGCTCAGAAGAAAGACGATTTTGGTGCTTTTCAAAATTGAACTATTGCATTTTGATTCTTTTTCCAAGTGAAGCACATGTGACATCACATGTCACAAGATGAATTTGAAACACACCCACTACCTCTACAACCATCCAGGAATCAAATAAGATGGTTCAAGGATGGATAGGAAGGATGGAATATAGCCTGAGTTATTTCTGACTCACTGATCAGCAGCTTATGTGCTCATGCAGTTTCAGGTTATTTAACAAATTTTCAGATAGAGAATAAGCTTTTTTTCTTAGTGGCCATTATTGTACAACAAGCCCCTGGGAGATATTTTAATGAGAAAGTTGTTGATATTTCCCAAAAACCTTTGTATAACTACACAGTTAACTGCACATATAATTTCCTAGAGTGTGAAGATCACTGAATTATCTTAGACCAGACTTTGTATATTTATCAAACAACATATCTACCCACAATATCTGACTATGATGTGCATATAACTGCAGAAAATTAAGGGAGAGATGATTCTATGGTATGACAAACAGCCCAGGCATCTGACAGAAGGACAGATCTTGGGGACCACAGAGCAGCCCACTTCTCCGCTGCCCGGCGGCCTCTTCTACACCCACCAAATCATGTAGGCCCTCAGCATGAGTGTATGGGAAGGGGGTGCTAGGCTGTCAGTTATTGGAGCTGGGCTATGAGAAGAGGGAGCCTGGGAGTTCCTTGTAAGGGGAAAATGTGCATGGAAGCAAGACCCAGGAGGCTAGACTCAGGGTTCAGTGTCAGTTCCCCTGGAGGTCATGGAGTTGTGATGGAAAGATGATGAGGCCAAGTGATACCAAGACCTATCATACTCATCCAATCATGGCTCAGACTGTGTTGTTTGGTATTAACACAACATTCACTCATCCTTAGTCTTTCATCCTATGTGTTTCCTTGATTTAAAAGGAGTCTTTATAAAAACTGTGTAATCAGATTCTTATTTCCAGTTAGAGAATAAGCTTTTCTTCTCAGTGGCCATTATTGTACATCAAGCCCCTGGGAAAGATTTTAATAAGAAAGCTGTTGATACTAGACTAAGACAGACAGAATTACCCTATGTATATGTAAGATTATATGAATCATGTGACTCTACTTTGTGAAAAAAGATATATTCTCTGCTGTGTAATTATATCAAAATGGGTTCTACCATCATGTATAATTAAAAAGAACCAATAAAAAAACCTCCACATATTTAATAATTTATGTAAGCTCATTTGTAATCCCTGTGCTGTGCTCTACTCACTACAACCCGCCCCCATTCAGGCCATGGTACCCACGCCCACCAAACTCTCCAAACACGTCCCCTCCACCTACTCTGGCTCCTCCCACTCCCCCATGCAGTACCCCACATAGGGGTCTCCCAACGCTGTTCCAGCCAAGGCACTCACCTACATACCACTCCCGCACAGTGGGCTTCCCTACCTACAGTCCTCCTCACAGCTCTTGGCTGAGGCTCCAAGGGAAACAATCCATGAGGGCCACCAGGAGAGCTGTGGAAGTCCAGGTGACCACTGTGGCAGGGCAACCTGGGCAATGTGGAGAGGATGGAGGCTCCACTTCCAGGAGGGCAGCAAAAAAATAGGACGAAAATCAGCAGGAGCCCTGGCATGCTAAACAGTAGCGGAACTCAGCTCAGCAGCAACAGGTAACTCCTGAGCATGTGCAAGCCTCTGTGGCGCCATATGGTGGGATATCCTGGTGGGGCGTGGCTTGTGAGTACCGGAGATTATTGCACTGCATCAGATTTTAAAAAGAGAATGTCCAGTGAAATGAAGCCCAGGAGGCGTGGCCTGGGGACTCAGTGGCAGGTCCCTAAGGAGGCCATAGAGCTGTGAGTATGGGTACTTGATGAGACCCAGAGAGCCCAGGGCAGGCAGTACATGCTGGCTGCCATGGTTCAGGCTGGGAGGCCCAGGGCATAGTCCTCTGGGCTGCATGGGGTCACCCACCATCAGGATGAAGGAAGCTTGGACCACCAGAAAACTCTAGGTTCCCAGGGCTGCTGGCCCTGCCACCAGGTCTCTGATCAGATTATTCTTGCGGAGATTAGGGTGAAGGTGTTTGTGGTGGTTATGGTGCTAATGAATTTAAGTTTTAGGTAGGTTCTTGGTTGAGTTAAGATTAGGCCATTAATTTGGGATCTGATTTTCTTAAGGAAAATGGTGGTGTTGGGGTTTTCATTTTGGTGGTTTTAGTGCTTAGGTCATAAAATTTAGGAATAAAATCCTATTAACCATGAATAATTAGGACTGGAATTGTGCTTATAGGTAAGTTGCTAGGGGACAGGACTCAGTTGAAAACTCCCCAGCATAAGAAATGCAGCTTGGACCTAGATCTTGCCCCTACCTATTACTTTTTTCCTTGTCCCTTCCCTTGAGCCAACCTAAAGTACAACTAAGCCTCCACCTGAGCCCTCCCCCACTTAAACCTGGAAATTCACATACTAGCCAGCCATCTCCCTGTCTCCCTCCACTACATTTGTCTCTTCTTGCTGCCACCACTTGCCACCCAGACCTCCATTGGATGGACAAGCACTGCCCTGGCTGTCCCACTTGGGATGCTTATATTGCTTGCATCCCCAGCACAGGGCAGGCACCTTGTCCCTCAACAGTGTTCCAACTCCTTACTGGTGGGATGATTTGTTCAGAGGACCTGATGGCTTCAGGAAATTACTACATGAAGGGTGACCCTCATAACTCAGACTTCTGGTTGGCCTGTGGGCAGGGAATGGTCTCCTTCCTCTGTGTGAGCAGGAGCAGTCCCAGACTGACCTGTTCACACAGTTAAGCAAAGACAGGCTCCTGAATCCTTAGTCTGCAGCTACCAGATGGCTGAGCAAATGTCCTGTCAGTCATAGGCTTTGGAAATCTGAAGCAATTTGGAGGATGCAGAAAGCTACCTGCCCTTCCCAATGGACTGGAGGCCAAAGGAAAGACCTTCCGGCCTCCATCACAAATGGAGTTTTCATGGAGGTTGTGCCAGGTTGTTTTCTTAAAGCACATTGACACCACATAAAATAAATACATAAATAAAGGTATTGTGTTCATCTAGAATTGAATTTGATAGTAGCATTATTTTGGCATTAATGTTGAATTCTCTCAGATAATCTGCTGCATCAATTGACACTATAATGCATATTTGAATTCCTTTATTTTTTAATGATTTCTTAATTTAATTTTGTATGTTGAACTGTCCTAGAATTCTAGAGGTAAGTCCTACAAACTGGTATTTAATTTTGTAAATGTGTTGTTAAACTCATTTTACTAATGTATTGTTCATGGCTCTTGCATCGGATTTCATCAGGGATATAATGTTAAGTCTTCCTTCCCTGTGACAGTGTTGGTTATTGCATCAGCGTAAAGATGGCTTCATTGATTGAATTGAGAGGGGTTTCCTTCTTTTCAGGTTTTGTAAGTGTTCTGGGGAATTAGTTTAATTCTTTTAAAATGTTTGATAGTATTCTGCAATAATCTCTCTGGTCTAGAAATGTACATTAAAGGATATTTGGATTAATGATTCAAATGCCCATCTCATTATTATGCTATGAAGACTTTATGTTCCTTAAGCATTCGATCTTGGTTGGTTGTATTTTTAGAAAATTCTCCACTTGTCATAGGTTATCTTATTTATTGAACTGCAACATTGCATACTATTATTCCTCTCTTTGTTTTGTGTCTGCTTTTATTTAATTCCTTATATTTACACAGAATGACCTTCAGAGGTCATGAACCAGAAATAATTGTCTTCACAAGGAGTATCAGAATGACCTTCAGAGGTCCTTCAAGGTCCCCTTGAAGAAGATATTGGGATCCTCCCAACACCTGCCTCTCTGTCTTTGGTTCATGTCAACTATGTAGTGGACAGTCTTCCTTTGTAATGTGCTTCTGCCATGATGTACTGTGCCCTCATAGGCCCTTAGGCACACAGCCACAGGGCCAAGCAACCATGGACTGAAAGCTCTAAAACTGAGCCAAAATAAGCTTATCCTTCTTTTAAGAGGCTTTACTCAGGTACTTTGTCACAGTGATGGAAAACTAACAGACATACTTCTTCTTGCTATTGCCTTTTCCCTTTTCTTGCTCCATCCTAGAGGTTTAACAGGTATGATTTCTTTTTCTGCTATTAAAGTCATGCTTTAAAAGAATATTGGGGTTATTTGTTGTGATTGTTTTGTTTTGTGCCCTGTGTTGTAGGTTTTCTCATTTGCGACTTTATTCATGAGATTTCACTTTTATCCGAGCAAATCTAGGTATGAGTTTGTGAATTGTGTTGTTCTTTAAAGAGAACTCTTTGATTGATTTTATTGTTTATACATTAAAAATCATTAATCTTTTCTTCCTCCTGCTAGGTTAACATGTACTCAGGTATGAAGGTAGTATTACAAAATTAGCACAGAAGGCCAGAAACATATTAATAACAAAGGCCTGATGGGTGAATAGACCTGATGAGTCTGAACCTAACAAAGAGAAAAACCCTGACTTCTTTATTTGTAGCAGAACAGATCTAAGGGGATCAGAAAGGAGCTAGTTCAGGCAAATAGGATTTTTGCTGCTTGGCAGGTAAAGCCCATCTCCACACAGCTGTGTTTGATCCTAGGACTGTGAGCTAAGTCAGGGCACCAGCATGACCTGGGTTTTCTAGGACCAGGGAATTTCACCCAAGAGTTCCCAGAAAAGCAGCTTCCCTGCCTTCATGGTTCAAACAAACCTATCATTTATATATGGCTTCCAACACCTCACCCAACCCCAGGCCTCTCCTGGGACACAGGCCACAGCCATCATCTGACACATATCTCCTTGGCCCACATGCTCCCTGAATCAGTCCCAGTCTGGTGGAAATACCTGGAGGGGTGTGTTTTCAGGTGACAAGACGGGGCACCACCCTACTTGGGCATTCCCCTTCTCTTCTACTCTCTTCACTGCTAGGCACTCTGAGTGCCAGCTAAATGGGAAGAGTGCTTCCAGCCTCAGTCAAGAGTGTGTGCTCCTGCACCAGGGAGGGCATCCCCTCTATACCAGTAGAAGACAGGGGATTAGTATGCAGGAGTTTGAGGCACTGTTCAGGTCGTGGTGGTCCTTAGAATATCCAGAGAGTGGGAAGATCTGCCCAATTGTCTGCAGAACTGCAGTTGCAACAGAAGCTGAGTGGAGCAGCAAAGGGCAGTTAGTTCCCTTGGGTAGATAAATGCTCCAGGCATGGAAGATGCAGCTGGGCAGGGAGCAAAAACACAGCATCACCTGCTTGGGCTCTAGCAGGGTTGAACCTCTGGCCTAACAAGGACTGCAATAACCATGCTCTGCATGGGCCCCCCTGGGGAAATCTATGGCCAGAACCACAGCCAGTCTGTGCATGAATGCATCCAAAGCTCCCAATCATGGGCACATTATAGAGAAAGCTCCCCCTGCATGCACAAACCTGGCAGAGTAGGCCAGCACTTAGTCCCCAAGCACTGCCACTCCTGCCCCTGTGTTCTATGCAAAGGCCAGAAAGGAAAAAGTGAAAAAATTATTTCTTAGCCCTGCCTGTGATTTATTTATGACATGGAATAATCTAGGTGCCATCATGTGAGTAGTAACAATAGCATTTACTATTATGACTAAAGGTGTCATTGTTCAGAATAGATTTGTTAAAATACACTTTCTTTCTTGATGATTCACAAACAACAAGAACAGGAGACAGACAAGTTACAGAACCCTCCCTTAAGGGTGCTTTGGCATTTAGTGTTGAATAAGAAAATTTCCTATAAATGTCCAGGTGTCAATAGTGTGGGTTATGTGATTATTTGAACATCCAATCTACTACTCAATCTGGCCACAGATGAATGGTGGTAACTAAGTTCTGATATAATTCTATTTGCCAAAAAATGAGAGTGGTGTGTAGGCTGAATACAGTCCTCAGGTACCACTTTCTGAACCCTATTCCAGAGCATCCACCAGGTTGTACCTGAGCACTTCCAATGACAGCATTCCAAGCACCTCGCAGGGATGCTTCTCCTGTTCTGGTAAATGCTAGTGGTTTCTAAGGTTTTCTTTGGCTAAAATATTCCTCTTACCTTCTGGGCTAATAAGAACAATAGCCAGACAGAGGAAAACTGCCACCAGCAGCACCACCACTCCAGATAACTCTGGGGAGCTAGCCTGCAATACAGGCTGTGAGTTATAGTCAGAAAGGCCCCTATGCTCCATGCCCCACCTAGTGAGAAGCATCAGGTGTCTTCTGACAATGTGGATGATACTGACAGTGCCCAGGGTGCCCCTACCAATCTGCACAAAGTCATCTCCAGGACCAGGGGAGAGAAGTGGTCTGAAGCTCAGGAGAGGAGGCACCACCTCTAGAGACATAGCCAATTCTTCTGCTGACAGTTTGGGCTGATAGATATCCCAGATATTGCTTAGGAAAATCACCGTAGATGCAGGTCCACCACGGGAAGTACAGTATCTACTGCTTCATCAATCCCAGGAAGGAATCCACAGGCCTCACCTAGGAAAGGCTTATACTATTAACCCCATATTCATAAGGAAATGTCAAGGCCAGAGCAGAAGATGTCTTTCAGAGAAGCAATAAGGAAGAAAACATTGTCTTAGAGTGTAAATAGACATGTGGCACAACCTCTGCCCATTGCCTTCTCTTGGAATTGAGGACAATTATGTACCCATTACATGGGCCTCTTGCAGTGAGGGTGGCAGTAATCGACCTCATGCAGTGCACCTGCAACATAGCACATGCTCCATACACACTTGTGAAGGCTGTTAGAGATAAAGGCAGGACAAGGTGGAGGAGGGGTAGGGTCTCTGGCTTCATCCTGGGATGCTCCCATGCTTTCTGACTCTTGAGTCCTGACCTGGGACAGTCCTGACCTGGGACAGGTCTATAAACAGGCCCTCCTGCCACAAATGGCCACTGTAACTTCAGTGGCATAGCTGAGGCAAGGGAAAGTCGAATTTCATTTTCTCCAGGGCTGCTTATATCCCAGACTGACAGACAGCCAATACTGTACACATATAGCCTCTCAGTTTTCAAGAGGCCTTTATGACTACTTCCTCATTGAAGTATCCTGGACACTGTCACATTCCTGAACTGACACTGCCCAAGCTCAGTGTGAATTCAGGAAGAGATAAGGCTGGGAAGATAGGAAGATGGGCCAATGTGTAACTTCCTGGGCAGTAGAGCACAATCCACAGGGGCAGATATTTGCTGAAAAACTTGCAAAAATCTATTTTAAAATCAAGACCTATGAGACTGTGGTGCATGCCTCTCCAAAGAAGGAAAAATACCTCATTGATATTTTGATTGGACCAAAGGCTGCATGAATACTTCTGGATACTGAAGCCTTCAGGACTGGACAGAAAGCTGACTTCCTTAGGTCCATAGATCTATGTAAACCCCTAGATAATAGCCACTCTTGGCATCCTTTGCTCTCACCCTTGTGTCTGTGGATTTTATTCTCCAAAGTTATGAGACAAAGAACCCAACCCCACACTCTATAACAGGGTCAACAATGAAAGAGATGTCATTAAAACTAGGCCTAAATTTAAACCCTGGTTCCTGACACCTTTCAGTACTCCTAACACCTACTTTTTCATGTGTTTAGCCACAGGATCATTGGGAATGATAACCAATATGAGGACACCATCTCTGCCTGACTGGGGGCACACTGCAGAGATTGCCCCAAATCTCTCCTTCCTCCTGGGACCAGTGCTCTAAGCTGGTTTGCATCACTTTAAGGCAGTGCCTCTTCACCTCCAGAATCATACAGACATCTGGGTCTCATGGATGTGCATTCATAAATATCATGTGATGCTAACGCTTTTGTACTGAGGAGCAAACTGAGAACCACTGCTCCAACAGACTCCAACACTTTGGAGGTTGGGCTGTTGTGAGGACAGGTTGTAAATGAATCAGATTCTGGCTAGCTCTTTTACAAACAGGGGATGCTGTTGAAATCACATGCCCCACTACCCACCACCAACAACACAATAACCTAGAATGGTTTATTGTGAAAATATTGAAGAGATTGTGAAGTCAAAATAATAGGGAATCTGTTTGAATTGAGGAATGGAGACCACCTGAGTCTGGGAAGTTGGAGACTGCTCCTGGGAGATTGGAGTGTCAGTGTCTTCAGAGCCCTTTTTATCACCAAGATTAACTGCCTCCTCCTCACTAATTAATGCCCCCTGGGTCCCTACCTGCTAGAATCACTCCATTTGGCCCTTCCCCGTGTGGCCCTTCCCCCTGCCCATCTGCTTCTCACCTTTTTGCCATCTCACTGGCATCTCTTGGGCCTAGTCATGTAGAAAGGAGAGAGAGAAGGGGGTGGGGGGCGGAGCAGGAGAACAAAAGAAACTCTATAAAATTTACAGGGTGCTATCACTTCTTGGGATACCAGAACACCAGCCATGGCACTCTTCTCCCTCCCAGGAGAAGTCTGTGTTATTACCTTTAAATAAAACCTGCTTCATATGCTTGCCTTGGCGTGCTTCTCTGGTGTTATACTTCAACATCTGAAGAAGCAGAACTCATCACCGATAAATGGCAGTATCAATTGTGTTACAGTAAATTTTAAACCTGTCAACAGCACATTTTTAAAAATAGACTTACATAAGTCTTTAAACCCCACACACACACCCTCCCACATGAGATTTATAAAGCATGTATAGCTGTAAACACAGATTTACCTCTTTCTCTTTTTTCTTTTTGTTTTTTGGACCAGGGATTGAACCCAGGAATGTTTTACCACTGAGCCGCATCTGCAGCCTTTTTTACTTTTTTATTTAGAGGCAGGGTCTTGATGAGTTGCTTAGGGCCTTGTTAAGTTGCTAAGGCTGTTCTTCAACTTGTGATCCTCCAGTCTCAGCCTCTGGAGCTGCTGGGATGACAGGTGTGTGCCACCATGCCTGGCCTTAAACAGTTTTTCAAGGTGACTTTTTTGGCAGCTGAGCCCACTGTGCAGCAATAGGGCTTTGTACTTGTATGCTCATGGCCTACAAGTGATGGAGGCAGGAGATCAGAAGCAAACCTCGAATAGCAAGCTTTCCTTTATTCTGCAGTGAGGCCAATGGATCAGGCATGGGAGGGCCCATTTTCTGGGTATGGAGATGGCCCTGAGTTTCAGAAGGAGTATGCGTTTTATAGTTTCGTTGGAGACTGCAGACATGCAGTTTGGACAGCAGGGGCTAGTTGTACAGGTTAGAACTTTAACTTAGGAATGTAACTGTGAAAAGTTTGAAACTCATTATTTTATGAGGAGATAGGAGTCCAGAAGCTGAGGGATAAGTATTCAAATCTTGCCCATTACTTTTCTTCCTTTGGGCTCCATTGTTTCCCAGAGTTTAAATATTTGCTGTGCCTCCATTTAGGGCTAATTTGAAATGGGGGGAGGTCAAAGTCCAGGGCCCAGCACTCAGCATCCACCCCTTTCCTTCAGGGTCCATTGTTATTAGGAAAGGATGTACTGGGAGAGGTTTAATGTTTGGCTAATTTCTCTCCCTCCTCCTGGGCCACACTGTCCCTCTGCTTGTTTTTCTTGGGCAACTGTCTTGTAGGAATATTATTTTTCATAACCCTAAGTACTCACCACACAGTTCAACATGAATTTTGCACTGCAGAAGGCCTTTCAGTTTCTTTCATTTCTTATTGAAATCATCCTTTGTAACTTGTGAGCCTGATTTAATCCCTACTGCTAGGTCAGAGTTAAGCAGCTGCAGGGGGAGGAAGCAAGAACACCTGCCAACCTACTGCAAGGAGGCTGAAGTAATCAGATGCAAATGAATAAGGCCTGCTGACCCTTACTTCCACCTGATCCACATATTCCTGGGCAGGACTACTGGCCTATTCTGGCCCTATAAAACCCTGGGCAGCCAAAGCCATGCGTGATTTCTTCCGCTCTTCATCCCTACTCTCACCCCGGAGGGCTGGGAAATTTGCATGGGAGTACAAACTCCAATAAAGTTTGGTTCAACTACTTTTGTCTGATTCGGATTTGGTCCCTGGCTGAGCTTAAATTCCAACCACCAGGAGCTTATATTTGGTCCTGAGCCCGTCTGGCAAGCTTACACCTACCATGAGGGAACATTCCAGATTTGTCTTACTCCTTTCTTTTATATCAACACTTATTTTCAAACATTTCACATAAGTTATTTTATGATTTTTTATTTTCTGTATCTCAGAGAAATGTAAGGTTCCAGAGGGCAAGAATCTATAGTTGTGAAAGAGTAGAGACCACCTTATAAAAAGAAAAATGTAGAGATTCTCTGATATAAAACCAATATATCCAGTTAAGATCGAGCAAACCAAAATGGGTGTGAATAAAATATTTGAGTTGTGCTTACTGTGGTAAATGCAAGGACAGAAATACCTGAGACAAAAAATGTGGCCTTGACTTAAGGTCATTGTGACCATTTCTGTGAAGCAACCCATCCCTCCAGAGGCCCCCCAAGCTGCCAGTTTCAGATATGGATAGTTCAGCTCCCTGCCTAGTCCACTCTGCTAACCCACCAGGTGCAGCCTGAAATAGATAAACTGAAGCTTGCTGTTTGCATTTCTTGGAAAAGACCCCTCTTATAAACTGCCAAAATGTTTGTGGTTTTCACCTTTAAAAATAGCCTGCTTGAGTCACTCAAGGCTGCTGCTCTCCCAAACTTTACTTTGGAGCTGCAACCCTGATGCACCAGCCTGCTTGTTCTCTTTCCCCAAAATAAATTTTTTCCACTCTAGTCTCTGGTGGTCTCACTGCATCGATAACCGGACCCCATAGCATTCCTGGGGGTTCAACCAGGATTGACCATGTGACAACCCTAGACCTGGACCAACTTCCACCCCAGCTGCTTAGACTTGGAGTGTTCTCTGCATATGTTAAACCCTCCTATCTCTGGTGCAGTTTGGTCCCCAGCAAAGACCTCTGCAAACCTCCAGAGGTGAGTCCTTTTTCTGTTGTGCGCACTTTTCAGTAGACTCCTGAGAAGCTGGACGCAGCATTATTCTCCAAGTCCGAGGAGCCTGGGCACTCCAGGCTCCCTCTGGTCCCACTCAGAGTGGCTGAGCAAGGATTTGGTTTCTCTGTAGCTCCGTTCAGAGTAGCTGAACAGAAGTCTGATACTTCTGTATTTTCAATTCTTTCGCCACATGGCCACTCTTGTACTTTCGTTTTGTGTTCTGTATTCTCTTATAGTCTTTTCTGTCCTCCTTTATCTTGAAATGGGACAATCTCAATCCAAATCTAACACCCCCCTAGAACTAATTGAGCTTTGCTTTTCAGAAATCAAGAAAAAGGTAGCACAATCTGGAGATAAAGTCTATGCTGACAAACTGAACACTCTTTGTTCACTGCAGTGGCCCACTTTTGGGGTGGGCTGGCCCTCTGAAGGCTCCTTTAACCTGTCTCTCATTTGTTCAGTTCAGGCTAAGATCTCTGGTTTGCCAGGTCACCCTGACCAAATTCCTTATATTGTGGCCTGGTTGAAGAACCCTTGGCCTGGCTTAAAAAGATTTTCCCCTCCTACTTTGGACACGATCTTGGCACTCTGGCCCCATGACTTGTAGTCCTGCAAACCTTCAAAAGACAAACCCAAAGGTTGTACTCCATCAACCTGAGGAACATACTCCACCACCCTACACACGCCGCTCACATTTGTATCCTCAGCTGCCATCACCTCCACCAATGGAAGAAGAAGGAGACCTTCACTTGCCGCCTCCTCCTTTGGCTATTCCTTTTCTCCCTCCCCCACCTCCTCTCCCTTCCACCAACCCCTTCCTTAGTCCTTTTCATGGTGCCTCTTACCATGAATCCGACCCCTCCCCCTCTGCTCCTATTCTGCCCCTGAGGGAACAAGTAAGACCCCCTGGGTCGGACAGGGGACACCTGCCTCTGTTTATGGTTTACACCCAATTTTCTACTAGTGATCTTTACAACTGGAAAAACCAGAACCTTCCTTTTTCAGAAAATCCCTGAGCTCTGACTTCTCTCCTAGAAAGTATTTTCCACACGCACTGACCAATATAGGATGACTGCCAGCAGCTCCTTCAGCTCCTTTTCATGGGGGAAGAGAGATAGAATCCAGAGAGAAGCCAGGGAACTTATCCTGGGCCCGGAAAGTCAACCCACTGATTCTCCTCAGATGATAGAGGCTGTTTTTCCTTTGACTAGACCAACTTGGGACTCAAATGAAAACCAAGGGAGGGAGTCTCTGGACCTCTTTCTCCAGACTCTATTGGGTGATCTCTGAAAGGCTGCTAGGCAGCCCACAAATTTATCCAGGGTGAGTGAAATTATCCAGGGCCCCCAGGAGTCACCAACAGCATTTCTAGAAAGATTACAGGAGGCCTATAGGACTTACACTCCTGTAGACCCAGAAGCCCCTGAAAATAGGTGAGCTATAAACATTGCTTTTGTAACTCAGTCTGCCTCTGATATTAGAAAAAAAGATTCAAAAGATAGAGGGATGTGAAGGTAAAAATTTGTCAGAGTTAATTGAGACTTGCAGTGAGGGTGTTCAATGGGCAGGATTCCCTAAGAGATAGACAGGCTAAAAAGATGTCTAGACTCATGGTGACCACCTACCAGAGGGGTACAAGAAGATTCCATTTACAAGAAGCAGACCCAACCAGGTCCCAGATCCAAACAAAGAAACCCTGATACGCAGGAAAGACCACACCTCAAATAGGATCAATGTGCCTATTGTAAAGAAATGGGCCATTGGAAAAATGAATGTCCTAAATGTGGACAAAACTCAATTCCTGTACTTCAACTTAAGGAGGACTGAAGGGGTCTGGACTCAGAGACCCTCCCCAAACCTCAGGTAACCCTGAAAGTGGAGGGAAAACTCATTCAATTCCTAGTGGATACAGGCACCCAATTTTCAGTGCTTCAAAAACCAGATGGACCCATCTCAAAGAAGAAAACTCTTATCCAAGGGGCTATCGGATCACAGACTCACTCCTGGACGACATCTCACAAGGTGAACCTCGGACAAGGTACTGTGACTCATTCTTTTCTTGTTTTCTCTGAGTGCCCTTATCCTTTATTAGGAAGGGGCCTTCTTCACAAACTCAAGGCCCAGATATAATTTCAGAAGACAGGGGTCTCCAAAGCCTTGTCCAAGCCACATGAGGCCAGGCCCCATTTGGAGATGTCTGTGCATTTGAGAGAGGAATATCTCTTAATTGATCAAGATCTTGCCCCACACTCAGACCTCCTTAAAGTCTTACCACTAAAATATCCTCAAGTCTGAGCTGAAAACAACCCCCCTGGGTTAGCAAAACATAGACTTCCTATAACAGTAGAACTAAAAGCTTCAGAAATGCCAATTAATATCAAGCAATATCCTATGTCTATGGAGGCATGAAAAGTAATTAAAGTGCACGTTGATAGACTCTTACAAACAGGAATACTTGTTCCCTGCTTGATCCCCTAGAAATACCCCACTCTTACTTGTCAAAAAGCCAGGCACTAACGAGAACAAAGATACAACATATCGAAATCTCTGGGATACTATGAAAGCAGTGCTAAGAGGAAAGTTCATTGCAGGGAGTGCATTTAATAAAAGAATGAAAAGTCAACAAATCAATGACCTCACATTACAGCTCAAAGCTCTAGAAAAAGACGAACAGATCATCACCAAAAGTAGTAGAAGACAGGAAATAATCAAAATCAGAGCTGAAATCAGCGAAATTGAAACAAAAGAAACAATTAAAAAAATTGACAAAACAAAAAGTTGGTTCTTTGAAAAAATAAACAAAATTGATAAACCCTTAGCCACGCTAACGAAAAGGAGAGAGAAACTCCAAATTACTAAAATTCGCGATGGGAATGGAAATATTACAACAGACACAATTGAAATACAAAACATAATAAGAAGCTACTTTGAAAATTTATACTCCAACAAAATAGAAAACCTGGAAGACATCAACAGGTTCCTAGAGGCATATGAGCCACCCAAACTGAATCCGAAGGACATACACAACTTAAATAGATCAATTTCGAGCAATGAAATAGAGGAAGTCATAAAAAGCCTACCAGCTAAGAAAAGTCCAGGACCAGATGGATTCACAGCCGAGTTCTACAAGACCTTCAAAGAAGAGCTCATTCCAATACTCCTCAAAGTATTTCATGAAATAGAGGAAGAGGGAACCCTTCCAAACTCATTCTATGAAGCTAATATCACCCTGATACCAAAACCAGAGAAGGACACATCAAAGAAAGAAAATTTCAGACCCATATCTCTAATGAACATAGATGCAAAAATTCTTAACAAAATTTTAGCAAACCGCATACAAAAGAATATTAAAAAGATAGTGCACCATGATCAAGTGGGTTTCATCCCGGGGATGCAAGGTTGGTTCAACATCCGGAAATCAATAAACGCAATTCACCACATCAACAGACTTAAGGTCAAGAACCACATGATTATTTCAATAGATGCAGAGAAAGCATTTGATAAAATACAGCACCCATTCATGCTCAAAACACTAGAAAAAATAGGGATAGTGGGGACATTCCTTAATATTGTAAAGGCTATCTATGCTAAGCCCACAGCTAACATCATTCTAAATGGAGAAAAATTGAAAGCATTCCCCCTGAGAACTGGAACAAGGCAGGGATGCCCTCTTCGCCACTACTATTCAACATTGTTCTTGAAACTCTAGCCAGAGCAATTAGACGGACCAAAGAAATTCAAGGAATACGAATAGGAAAAGAAGAGCTCAAACTATCCCTATTTGCTGATGATATGATTCTCTATTTAGAAGATCCTAAGAATTCCACCAGAAAACTTCT
>JAJEJO010048152.1:0-22792 GCA_020662805.1 Glaucomys volans
CCATGTTTATGGATCAGAAGAGTGATTATTATTAAAATGTCAGTTCTTCCAACTTGATCTATAGACTCAACTCAATCCCAATCAAATCGAAGCAAGGAAATTTATAGATACCAACTGATTCTAAAGTTTATATGGGACACAGAAAATCCTACACTTTCCCTCAAAATCCTGAAAAAGAGCAAGGTTTTCAGAGTAGCTGTATTTGACTTCAAGAATTAATGCAAATTTACAGCAATCAAGATAATGTGGTTTTGATGAAAGAATAGATACAAAGATTGGAAGTAAATTCAGGCTCCATAAATACGCCCACACAAATATGTCTAAAACGCTTCATTCAAAATGGATCCTAAACCTCAATGTAATAGAATAAAATTCTACCAAAGAAAGAAAGAAAGGAAAATCTTCGTGATTCTGAGACAGGCAAAAATTTCTTAGGTTTGAGACCAAGGACATAATATGTAATAGAAAAAAACATGGCGAATGAAACTTCATCAAAATTAAGTGCTTTTGCTTTTAAAAGGTATTTTTCTTTAAATTAAAGCATAGACTGAAAGAAGGTATTTGCAAATTACATTAGGCAAAAGTGCTCAGACTATAGATACAGAAAAGCAGTAGAAAAATAGTACATTTTATAAGTGGACAAAACATTTGGAAAAGTATTTTTAAAACAGATTTGTGGATGGCTATAAACACAAGAAAAGAGGTTCAGCATCATTAGTCATTGGAAAATGCACCTCAAAACCACAGTGAGGCATCTTGTCAAGTCATGCACTGTTAAATCCATAGGGTGTGAGGAGAATGGTGATCCTCCTCTGAGTCCTTCTTACCATAATCCATAAATCATTCTAACCTAAAAAATTCAGAAAAGTAAAATAGAAGAAAATTCTAAAGAAATGCCTGCTCAATACTGCTCAAAACTGTCAAGGTCATCAAATGAAGAAAAGCGGGAGACTGTCCTCTGTCACATGGGGACTTGGATGACATGATGACTATATGCACTGTAAACCCATCAGAACGTCTCAGGAAGCAAAGCCATGTCCCTGGGATGACAGTGGACTCTGACACCAGCGTCAGCAACATCAGGACCTAAAAAGAATATCTGAGCCCTCAGGTGAGGTTCTGAGACTACCTGGTTCAGAACTGCTCTGTAAAGACCATGGTCCCAACCTCACATTCTTCCTCTTCTCCACAGGAAACAACTCCTGTAATCAGCCTGTCCTTACTCCAACTCGTATACTGGGTTACGTCGGAGGAGCATTCACTTGATCTTTGGTTTTCCTGCAGGCAGATCAAGAGTCACATTTCCTTTCCTGATAGGCATGAACACTCGTGGACTCTTGCTGGTTTAGCTGGACAGGAATCCTGGGCTGTCCCTCTTGGGACAGGGGGAAGCGCACTTTGCTTGTGGAAGGGAGAGGGCGTGGATAGTTGACAGCTAATAGGGCAGATGGCATCAGTCCTTCATGCTGGTCACCAGCTCTTCTGAGCACCTGACCTTCCTGGCACAGGGTAGGAGTGCAATTCTTGTTTCCCTTGTGTTGGGCTGTGGCCATGTGACTAATCTGAGACTGTGAATTTTAGACAGAAATCAAGTGTCACCTATTGGAACATTTGACTTATTTTTCCTTCTGCACTCTGCTGGAGCAGTGTTTCAGAGAGTCCCGAGGCCCAAGAATGACAGGAGGGTAAGGAGTACTGGCCTTGTTGACCAGTGGACACGCAGCATGAGCAAGAACATGTTCTGCAAAACCACTGAAATCTGGCATTGCTCTTCCCACAGGATGACCCAGCTCGTCCTGACCTATTCAGGCCTCTTTAGGGCCTGGGGGACTAAGGATTAGCTTTGTGGCAATCTCTGAATCTACTACTTCTGGAGAAAACTACTCAGACTAGTAAACATAATTGTATAAAATGAAATTTGGTTGAACATCCTCTATCTGTGTTCCTGTCAGTAAGTACTTTTTTTAAACACCCCTCTACTCCCAAACACACTAGGAATAGATGGAGAAGATCAGCAGTTGTCCATCCAAAGGGGAAACACTGTTGGAAGGTGAGAATGGGTCAAAGAATAAGACTACTTCAGGCCAAGTTAAGTCTTCTGTCCTCTCTCACGCTATCACTCCACATCAGCCCACAGCATCGTCTCCAAGCTCAGAGAAAGCTGGAAGGTTCTCAGAGGCGAAATTCATGAGACTGCACCCTGACCCCGACCCCAACCCCAACCCCTTGCCTATGAAGTTCTTTATCTGTATCTGCTCTCACTTCTCTTCTCAGATTAAATCTTGGAATCTTAACTGGAAATTCTTTCCCAATAATTAGAAGTAGAGTTAAAGGATAATATCAAATTTATAACTGTGTTGCTGATAATCGTGACTATAATCATATTGCATTTGTTTGATAAGTATGTCTCACCTTACCAATGCACTGTAGCATTTCAGAAAGTGGTTACTAAAGCAAGAATTTTCTCTCCTCTTTTTTTTTTTTTTTTTTTTAGGTGGATTCTCACTATTTCACCCAGACTGGTCTCAAATTAGTGGGCTCAGATGATTCTCTTGTCTCACTTTCAAAGTAGCCAGAACTATAGGCAGCAGTCACCATGACTTTTAACAAGAATTTTTACAGTCAAGTCAAGAAATACCTACAGCTGTCTAGCCCAAAAGAAGGAAATGAGAAAGGCTATATACATATGTGTGTATATGCGTGTGTATGTTTGTGCATACGGACAAAATAAGAATGCTGGGTGATGAGTATATTGACACGCATGCTGATTTCCTCAGCAATCACTGGTTCTCTTAAGCAATCTCTCTTTGACATCACTTGGTATTGCTGAGCTAAATCTATAAACACATCCTTGAGAGGAGATAGAGACTTCTAACCTGAAATGTCTGAATAACAGTCACAGGTCAACTGAGCCTTGTTTGCTTCTCAGAGACAGGACTTGTTATTTTTGAATAAGATTCGTGCCTGGTGACACTAGGACTTGGCTCTAATTTCTGAGCTCCCTAATTTAACAAGTGCCAGCAGATACAGCGTAATTTTCCAGCTATACCTTATTTACAATGATGTGAAATAAACCAACACCGCCCTCAGCAACCTATTTGTGTAAACATTTTCCTTATATGATAAAAAAAATAAAAAATTCTTCTTTCCAAACTGTCTTGACCTGACAGAGGCCATTATCTTCTGGTGAGTTTCTTTGTTAACAAGTAAATATACTTTGACATGCGCTCAAGATCAATTTTTCTAAGAAATTATGTTCTAATTACCCACACACTCTATCAACTGACGATGCTGCCTTCAAATTCTAAGAGAATAAAACGAAGTTGTCAAGGGTAAAACTCATTTCCTTGCTCCATGGTCCTCACTGATCCACGAGGCTGTAATGATGTCCTCTAAACACATCCTTCCTGCAGTTTCGCCCAAGTGTTTACGGTCCTGGGCATCCTTGGTGCCTGTTTTCTCATTACTTTTTACATGGGTGCTTATGAAGTCTTTTGTCCTGCAAATTACAGGTTGTGTGTGCTCATTCCTCATGGCCTGCTAGCACCTTGATCAGTTTATTTCCTGGGCTATTCTCTGACTCTCAAATCCACAGGTAAGGAAGGAGCACCCACAGCCTGTGTCTCCCTCCAGTTTTCACTCTCCTTCTGTCCTTGCACTTGAATTCATCAAAAGAGAATCATTTCTTTTTGAAACATAAAGTTTACATGAAGAAGGACTGAATATTGTCATGTAAGAGTTGTCAGTGACTGGAACAGCAGCTAGCACACAGTCTGCCTGACTGACCACATAAATGTGTGATGGGATAGCTTACCCATGTAAAAACTGGACCCCATCCAGAAAATGAAACAATTCTTTATAGTGAGTCCTCCATGAATTAATAAAATGTTGTATATTCAAAATGACTGGTTTTCAGTTCTCCAAAATGCAGAAATTATGGATAAAACATAAAAAAATTATTTGACTGATTTCTTTTTTTTTCTTTTTATTCATTGTACCCAAATGGGGTATAACTCTCATTCCTCTGGTTGTACACGAAGTGGAGTCACACCATTTGTGTAATCATGCATGTACATTGGGCAATGATGTTTGTTTTATTCCATTATCTTTCCTTCCCCCCACCCCTTATTTCCCTCTACACCATCCATCCTTCCTCCATTCTTGCCTTACCACCCCGATTAAGGATTATGCATCATCATCCACTTATCAGAGAAATCATTCGGTCTTTGGTTTTTTGGGATTGGCTTATCTCACTTAGCATGATATTCTCCAGCTCCATCCATTTATCTACAAATGCCATAATTTTATTTTTCTTTATGACTGAACAGTATTCCATTGCATATATATACCACAGTTTCTTTATCCATTCATCTATTGAAGGGCATTTAGGTTGGTTCCACAATCTAGCAATTGTGAAATGAGCTGCTATAAACATTGATGTGCTGCAGTATGCTGATTTTAAGTCCTTGGGTATAGGCCAAGGAGTGAGATAGCAGGGTCAAGTAGTGGCTCCATTCCAGGTTTTCTAAGGAATCTCCACACTGCTTTCCAGAATGGCTGCATCAATTTACAACCCCACCAGCAGTGTATGAGTGTACCTTTGACTGATTGCAGTTGATTACCTTTCCATATGGAGTGAAGCCAATGACATTTAAGCAGCTGATAACTTTAAATGGAATGAACTTATGTAATATTTTATACTTTTAATCCTAAAAGACTTATTTAGAATTATTTTTACTTATTAAAAAACAAGATCATTGTGAGTGCCTTTATTTCTCTCACACAGACATACAACGAGAGACACACATAATAATCACACGTTTCTGAAGCTCAAAGGAGTCACTGTTTGCAAAGGAAATTCTTTTGGGAAAAGATGCAAAGCTCATTCTCCCGATTAAATTTCATTATCCTGACATTTAATGCCATGAATATTCCTGTGAGGTGGACTGGAGTATTCAGCTTTCCATCTAACTGCTTTGTTGTTGGACAGATACTGATTTCTGCAAGGTGAAGTGCTGGTAGCATGTACATCTCATGGTTCAAAGGTAAAGAGAAAAGAATAAAAGCAGTAAAGCTTCCTTATGGAGAATTCTAAAGTAAGACGTGCAAAGTACAGTTTAGGAAGAATTTATTTAGACTTTTAAAAAGGCAGAAATTTCGATTAGTTTTCATTAAGAGGATAGATTTCAATTTAAACATACAGGAAATGGTGGTCTATAATAAAAATAAATGCAATTATAACTCCCAAACTGTTTTATAAATATTACATTTGGGGGGTGTTGGTTAAATAATTTATGGCATATCTTTTTATATTTTATTGGTTCTTTTAGTTATACATGACAGTAAAATTCATTTTGTCATAATTATATAAGTAAAAGCAAATAAATAGTATATTTTAGACATACTTTCTCCATCTGTCTTTTTAAGAGAGTGAATCTTACTCCCAAAATTGAAGGCCATTTCTTTCCCAGGTTGCCCATTCTTCCCTGGAGGCAGCTCTTACAAGGAAGCATGTGGGATTCCTTTCTGACATTTCTAAAACATTTTATTATGTATTTATATACCACAAACAATATTTACTATTTACTTGGGTTTTTAACTTTCTTTACATAAAACCAAATATTCTAAAATTCAAATTGTGTGATATTTTATAATGTGTAGTTTATGTAGGGAGACCTCTGTAACTTTCTTTTCAAAGTCTAATTCTGCACTATACTTATTAAAAGCAATGTGTCCTGGCTCCATGCAGAAGGAAATCTTTCATTTTAATCACTCTATGCTATTTCTCTTCTGCTGCATGGACACGTTCCAACTTTTTATCCATCTTTTTATTGTGGATATTTATCTGAGTGTCCAGTATTATCATAACTGATAATATTTTGTTTCTATAACCAATAATGCCTATCTCCTCATGGAATTTACCAAGAAATGTAAATAGACATAGCAGTGCTAAGTTTTAGCATAAACACTTTCTCCATTTTACTAGTTATTATCAATTTCTAAACAAGCTGCATTTTTGTGACAAGGACACTTGACACAGCACCTGTGCTCTGAGCACATTTTCCAGTGTAAGATACAGTACTTCTAACCACAGGCACTCTGCTACGTGGTATGTATCTAGAGTTTATTTATCACACATAAATGAAACTTCAGACACTGACTAACTGTTTCCCTCTCTCCCAGCTCTTGACAACCACTACCTACTCCTACTGAGTCTGACTACTTAAGATTCTTCATATGAATGGCATCATGAGGTAGTTACCCTTCTGTGTATTTCACTTAGCATGATGTTCTCCAGGTGCATCCCTGTCATCAGAAACAGCAGGATTTCCTTCTTTGTAAGGCCACATGCTATGCCATCCTATTATGAATACATGTTCTTCATCCACTCCCCTGTCAGTGGACACTGGGCTGGCTCCACATCTTGGCCACTGTGAATAATGCCACAGAGATCAAGCATGGGCAGAAGTAGGGATGCTGGATCACTCGGTGGTTCTATTTTAAATTTTTTGATGCAATAGTTTCAGAAAAAGGAAAATGAGAACACAATGTTCAAAAACTATGGAATAAACAATAATGGAAACTTTAGCTTGACTTGGGTGGGGACAAAATGGTTGGAAGAAATCTCAACTAAAACCTGAAATCAGAGGAGACATTGTAACTTATATAAAAAAAAAAAGTTATTTTGAATAATAATATGCTAATTGGACAACAAATATATGACTTTCTGGAAACATACAACTTCCCAATATTGAATCAAAAAGAAATAGCCTGAACAAGGCAATAAAAACAAGAAGATTGAATCAATTATCCAAAACGATCCAACCAAGAAAATTCCAGGACCAGATGGCTTCATAGATTAAATTCTACCAAATATTTTATAAGAGCTAATATTATTATTTGTTAAATTCCTCCAAAAAACAGAGAATATTTCCAAACTCATTTTATGAGGCTCTCATTATCATGATGCAAAAGCCAGACAAAAATATCACATGAAAGGAAACCTGCAGGCATTTTCCCTCGACAAACACTAATGCAAAAGTTCTTAACCCTATGTTAGCAAGCCAGGTCACCAGCAATACATGAGAACCACACCCCATGGTGGAAAGGGACTCATCCCTGGGAGGCAAGGACAGTTCCTCATACACAAATCAATCAATATGATGCACCCCATTAGCAGAACGAAGGGTGAAAATCATACGGTCATCTCAATAGATGCAGAAAAAGGATTGGATAAAATTCAACATGTTTTCATAATAAAAACTTTCAACTAATTATTTAAGTGAAGAACTGAACTGCATCATAATAAAGGCTATGTGTGTAAAAACTATAGCTGTTTCAAAGCAGAAAGAATTTTCTCTAAGATCAGGAAAAGACTTGAAGTTTCCTTCTTGACAGTTCCGTTCAACATAGTTCTAGCAAGAGAAATTAGGGAATGAAAAGAAATAAAGTTATCAAAATCAGAAAGGAAGAAGCAAAGTTATCTGTTTATAGAAAACGTGATCTTCTATGTATAAAATCCTAATGAAGTTACAAAAATTTATTAGAACTAATAAAAAGTTCAGTAAAGTTGCAGTATGTAAAAGAGCATATAACAATCAGCTGTATTTCACATACTAACAATAAACAATGCAAGAAGGGGATTTAGAAAGCTATGCTATTTACAATAGCATCAAAAAGAATGAAATACTTAACAATGAACTTAACCAACGAGGTGAAAGACTTGGACAGCAAGAACCATAGAACACAGATGGAAGGAATTACAGCAGACACAATTAATCGGAAAGACCTTGTCTGCCCATAGATTGACAGGATTAATACTGTTAAAATGCCCACAATACCTGAAGCAATCTACAAATTTGGCACATCCTCTATAAAATTATTTTTGGTCCCAGAAATAGAAAAGGCGATCCTAAAATTACTATAGAACTACAGAAGATCTCAACAAACTGAAGCAATGTTGAGAAAGGGCAAAGCTGGGGGTCCCGCATTTCCTGACTTCACATTATGCTACTAACCCCCAGTAATAGAACAGTAGGGATCTGACATAAACAGACATGCAGAGGAAAGGAATAGAGTCCAGAAGTAACCCCAACTCTGTACCGTCAAGGGATCTTTGATAAATGTGTCATAAAAACACATGACAGGGAAAGAATATTCTCTTCAATCAATATGGTTTGAAAAACTGGCTATCCACATGCAAATCAAAGTTGTGTAATTAAGATTTTAAATGTCTTAAATTGAGAACATTAAACGGTCCTTCAATTCTTGCTCATCATCTACAAGGTTGGGTTACAACTGAACCTCTCCAGGCTCCCCTTTTTATCTGGGGGCTTAGTCATGGTAGATTAATTTTAAAAGGTGCTAAATGGTTTTCTTTCTGTCTTAATTTCAACAGGGGCTCCAACAATTGTGAGAATATGATAAGTAATAAGTAGATTGTCTCTTTTGGGGAGTGGACGGCTCACTTGGCAGGGCATGCTGAGACTCTGAGAGCCATCTGGCCAGCATCATTCTGCCATGAGACCTTGGCAGGAAAAACAGGACGACTTGGAATAGAGTAATTTATTTGCTGTGTTTACACTTCCCACATCCATGGTGAATGGAAGGGCACAGTCCCCCATTGTCCTAAGCTGAAAAGAGGCTCTTGAAAGGAACTACAGGAAGGGTTGGAGGATCCCCTCAGAGTTTGGCAAACCCAGAGGTGTCTGATCATGCCTGCAGAGTCCAGAAGGAAGGGAAGTCACTGCATCTGCCCTGCCTTGGGGAGGATGAATAGGACTGGGAAGGAGTCACTTCTGCTCCCACAAGGCAGAGCTGGGCACATCCTGGAGACAGGGCTGCCCTGTGTAGGGAGGAGCACTGTGACCCCAGCACAGTGGTAGGACCCCAAAATGTCCCGGGTCCAAAGGTACCTTGAGATAACAACTGAATCGGGCATTGTCAGCATCAAGGGATCTGCAGGGCCCATGGGGTCTCCCTTCCCACCAAGCATTTCTGTGAGTCCCCTCCTCCTTTGTCCTGATAGAAGGATCAGAAAAACAGGAAGTGGAGGAAGATGTGAATAGGAGAAAAAGAATGACCTATTTTGAAGCCCTGGCAGGAGAGGCTTCCAAACCTGATACTGATCTAGGCTAGAGGAGAATTTTTTAATTTTAAGCTGAATTAAAAATAGGGCTGGGCACTAAATCTGGACTGTAACTTTAATTGGTTTAAGGACTTTTTATTATAGGAGGTTGAGTAAACAAGCTATGGAAATGCCTTAGATTTTATCAAAGAGAATAGAAATATCCAAAGGCAATCTCAAAAATGTAGTGAAAAAAAATGAGATTATTTTGGTTTTAATGCTCTGAATGTGGCTTATTTAGTCATCCATTTACATTAATGTCTCACAAATCTCATTGATTCCAACAATATTTACTTAACGATTACTGGATAATAAGCATTGATAGTATAATAATTAAAACAATAGACTCTGAACATTAATAAAAATAGAGGGAAACAGACATTTGACAGCATCTTCCCAACACATATTTAATGGCAACTGTGATAGATATGATAAAGAAATAATATCAGGTATTCAGGAAGCTTGGATCAGGAACTAATTCATACCAGAGTGCATGGAGGGAATTGAGATTTGATGCGTAAGTGGGGTTAATCAGATGAGATCTGATGCTGCAGTGGTGTTAATCTCGATGAGCAAGAAGGAAGCATATTCAGCAAGAATGGGCTTTGTGAAGGAGCTGGTGGAGGCACAGGCATTTTTAGGAGGTGGAAGGGAAGCTGCCGTGATGAGCAGGATGGTTGACAGAAGACTGAGACTGAGAAGTAGGTCTATAAATAGAGGTCAGAGTGTAGAGACCTAATGGATTGTGAAGCCTCGTTAATAACAGGAGCAGCTTTGAAGATTTTGATCAGGGCTAATATATGACTGATTTGCCTTTTAAAATAACAGGCAACACAATTAATGCTAGAAGGTGAACAGAGATGGAGATGGATAAAAGAGTTTTGTTGGCAATTTGCAGTAGAGTCCATCACAGCTCAGAAAGGACACATGGCAGAGAAGATGGGAGAAGGGAGTGTGCTGGAGAAATGTTGAAGACCTAAAATGAACAGGATTTGATGAGAAATGAGAATGATGAAGAAGAGCTGTTGGAGATTTCTGGCACGAGTTCATCAAAGAGGAGTTTCTGAGATGGGGAATCCTAGAGAAGAAACAGGTGTGGAGTTGAAGTGTGTGGAGAAAGCAGGCAGAGAACTTAGTGTCACCATATTAATCTTGAGATGCTGGTGAGATATTGAAATGGAGGTAGATGCACAGGCCTGGAGCCCAGTAACCTTCTGGGATAGAGACATAAAGGTGGTGTTCAGGAATTGGAGCTGTCACATTTAACACAGAAAATGAGCTATATAATTAAGAAACAAATACGGTGTGAAAACAAAAATGCAACCCAAGAACAAGTGAGAAAAGGAACTTGGAGAGAATAATCCAGAAAGCACAGAGGAAGGCAGGATTGTATGGTAGGTACCATGACACCAAAAGTACAGAACCCTTCATGAGTAAAGCATTCACCTGTGAGGTCCAGACCTTTAGAAATGCACCCACTGGGTGTTTGTCATATGAAGACCTTTGATGAGAATCACAAAATTAATTTCATGGAGACAATGGGGTCCAACTCAGGTTAAATTGGGCTCACCCATAACTGGAAAGCAATGAGAGGACAGGGCATGCAACCCGCACAGAGAGAGGGTGCCTGTGATTTCACAGGGAGCTCTAAGTTACACTGACTGTTCAGACAGTTATAAATGTTTCCCCTTGTATGTAAAGTATAAAATTCCCATCATATGATCACCTTATGATGGAAGAAGGGTTGAGATAAAGATCACAACTGCCAGAGGAGCAGGTCAAGAGCCATGAGTATCCAGGAGTAAAACATCGGCACCTTGCCAATCTTAAGACAGGTGCCAATCTAGATCATGGAAATCTCCCCAGGGATTTTTAATCACTGCAGCACTTTGTTATACCAAGCTTTAATGGGAATCTTCCTGAAACATTCAATATTCTCATGCCTTCTAAAATAAAATAAAGTGACTACAATATAACCATTCTGGGTCATTAACTTATGACAATATGGTGATTTATACTATCATATCCTTGATGAGATAACACTGACAGTGTGCAGCAGTCATTCCTAAATGGCCTGTGTGTGTGTCTGATTACACCTGTGTGTCAATACCAGGGAAGGGAGTGCATGGTGGCTGAGGTTGAAGAGGTGATATGAACCTGAATGCAGGCAGCCATGCAGGGACAGGAAGAATGCAGAGAGTGTGGGGACTGGGGCATTAAAAGAGCACTGGGCAGCCAGAGGAGAGGAGGTGTGTGGATGCGTGTGGATATTAGTACGTGTGTTGAAAGGCAGGTGGGTGGGTTGCAATATTAGCACGTTGAGATTGACTGTGCTGTGTGTTGGAACTGGCTGCTTTACCCTTGTGTATCCTGGAATTTAAGATAATGCATGTTACACTTAGGGATTGTGTACCTACCAGGGTTGGGGTGCTTCTGTGTGTGTACGCACGTGTGTGAGCACAAGTGAATTGAGAGGCATGTGTGTTCAAGGAAATGGATGTGTACACCTGAGTGTTAGGCATGCTTTCTGGGCACTTCTGTGTCTCCATTGAGGTGGGAGTTAGTGTGAGCATAGAATATGTGAGTTTTTCTTCACTTCTTGTGCTTTCTATTTGCTTCAACTCCTCATTGTGATTAATATGCTTGGTTGAAATGCCTTTTCTGTATCTTTATAAAGTGCTGATTCTGATCTGAGACACAATATCATTCTAAGGTCATATGCAAAAGAAAAGTAGAATTCCTTCTGAGCAATGACAAGTGCCACACCTATTGTAAGCAATGTAAGTATTAAGTAAAACAAACTGTAACAAAGAATTGGTGGCTCAAATATATTCCCTTGTTTAAAACTCAGTTTTATTACGGAAAAAATGTTTGTAAAATTTTTATACAGAAATTACATGAACATAATGGTCATCTTTATACATTCATGTCCCTAGATACAATATAAATTAGAAATTTGGGGGGGGGGAACTTGCAAGACATATTTAGATAATGGGAAATTGGTGGTAAAGGAAGACCTGCTTAATATATGGCAAGCACAACTGTTTTTTCAGTTTGGAAAGAATCTGAGATGTTTTTTTTTTTCCAATTTTTGCCAAAATATTTGCCTTTGAGTATATTTTTCTGACCACAATTTCCCGACTGGCCATTAGACAGCCTCCCTGCTTCTCTGTAAGCTCATTTTTATAGTTCACCCTAAAACACCACCATTGAGGAGAGGAAGGCAATGTTTGGCTGCAATTTCTGGAATACATGCTCTGCATATAACTAGCCTTAGGTTTAAAATAAAACTGGGTTGAGAATATGTGAGAAAATGGGAGATTGAAGACCACAAGTAAATTCAAGGAGAGATTTCAGCAGCAATGTGAAAATTCTCGACAACTGACAATGTTCTTCTCTCCTAAACAGATAAAAAGATAACGATCAATCATCTTGAGTGGAACCTGAAAAGGCAGGAGAAAGCCAACTGCAACAACTTCAGCTGAAGTTGCAAGTTCAGGCAAAGGAACTGCCTGATTTAGAGACCTTGGCTCAATCCATTTTATCTGACAGTGAAAGAAAGATTGCTGTAACATAAGCACCTTAGGGAACAGAGGGCAAAGCACCAGGGGAGAACAATCTGGAAGCTTGGCTTCCACTCCAGGGGCAAGCTAACAAAGAGATGCATTAGTTCAGTGGACTCAGATGGAATAAAATCTCTTTCCAGCAGGGACCATTGGAAGATTTGTGAGAGCATATTGCTACCAATTCTCAGGTACTCTCCTGAGAGGATTCCACTCTTAGTGTCCAGTTCCAAATTTCTATTTTTGTATATACACCAAAGGGCCCTGATGCTGTGGCTTCTTCAGACTTTAGGTGAGAACCTTTAAGTGAAATCAAATCAGAGGAGAGAAACAGGGAGTTACTGAAGAGGCATCACACACAGAAAAATAAGGAACTCTGAGTTATTTAGCTGGTGGTTATTCTGGTACTGAGCTGTTACTTTTCTCATTATTTATATTCTCTCCTGCCGATTATTTGCTTCAGACCATTTACTTCATCAGAAGCAGATTGAGAAGAACATCACCCACACAAACAAACAAACAATCAGTTTGGTTGTCATAGTGAGAAGTTTTGATAGAAAAAGGGGTTTGAGCATGAACAGGAAATACTACTCTGCAAAGGGCCAGCTACTGAATATTTTCTAATTTGTGAGTCTTAAAGCTTCTGTCCCAGCTATGCATCTCTGCCATCCTGACATGAGAACAACCTTGACTGTATGTCAATGAATCAACGTGACCGCGCTCCAACATTAATTGTAATTTTAAAAGTAGTGTTTTATAAAAATTCTACTATCAATTTAAAGATTCACCGATTTTAATCAATTCTTCCACAGAATAAAAATGGAAGACTCTTTCCCAAATAATTTTGCAAAGTCAAAATATCTTAGTTTCCATGACAAAAAATGACAGTGGAATGGAAGAAAACTACAGATCAATAACTCTCATGAAATCCTTGACCCTATGGACCAATCAAATCAAACTGCATGAAAATCATTATACAACATGGCACAGTAACATTTATTCCAGATTTGCCAGGCTGGTTCAATATTCAAAAATCTATCAATGTGAACTACCATGTCAATAGGCTAACAAGAATATTCATATGAAATTTCAATTAACATACAATATATAAAAAGAAATTCCATCAAATTAAGAACAGAGAGGAACTGCTTCAATTCATAAAGGTATCTACAAAGAATCAAAACTAACACCCCAATAGCAAAAGACTGAAGATTTCCCTCTCAGATCAGAGACAATATTCCCTACTCTCATCATTCTTATTCAACTTAGCACCAAAAGTTTGAGTCACTGCAATGGGACACAAAGAATGAAAATATGCATGCAGATCATACAGGAAGAAGTAAAGTTGTTTTTCAGATGACATGACAGTGTGAATGAAAAACCACAAGAATCTATAAAACACTTCTAGCACAGGTATAGGAGTTCAGACTAGGAGTAAGATTAATGCACCAAAAGAAAAAGAAAAAATTATTCTTCTATATAATAACAAGAAACCTGGGAAAAATCAAAATGAAACAACAAATATGCATAATTGCCCCAAAGAAAATAAAATACTTTAAGAAAAATCTAACAAAATATGTACAGAAAATATATACTGAAAATACAAAAAGGTGACAAAATACATCAGAAAAGACTTCAATAATGAAGGGAATATTTTCCCTTATGTTGAAATTGATTCATATCAAGATCTCAGCAGAGGCTTCTTTAGACATGGACACTCTTATTCTAAAACGTTGTGGAAAGGCCTGAACCCTAGAAGAGTTAAGGCTGTCTTGACCAAGGATAGAGTGGGAAGGATCTCTAACTGATATGTAGGTTTACCATATGGTTCCATGCAGTTGTTATTGGTGGAGAAACAGGAACAAATACTGACAGAATAGAATAGAGAAACCAGAAATAGACCAAGGTAAATAGCCTGATTGACGTTTGACAAAGGTCCAGTTCCCTGGAGGAAGGACAAACTGTTCAATAAATGTTGCTGAAGCAACTGTACATCCATAGGCAAAAATAAACTATACTTCACATTTAAAAGTTTAACTAAAGGATGCATGAGGTTGTGGGTTCAATGCCAGGACACCACACACATGCACACACACCTGCATGCACACACACACACACACACACACACACAGTGGATCATGGATCTAAATGAAAGAGATACAAGTATAAAAATTTTAGGACATTGTAGGGAATCAAAACTTATATGCTGCAGGTGTGCTTGCAAACAAGATACCTTGTAGTCCTTGGTGGAATCTTCCTGCAAACAGGATTTTCTACCAAGAGAGACGTCAGGAGTTTTTACTACAGGTGCTTTTACAAACTAGGGACTTTGTAGTCCTTGGTGGGAATTGCCTGCAAACAGGATTTTCTGCCAAGAGGTCAAAAACAGGGAGAACATTGCTTGCAAACAAGAATGTTTCTCTGGCCCTGAGAAAGGACAGAGCTCAAAATGTTTGAGTCTAGGTTAGATTAAGAAGTAGTTCAAGGAGTGGTTATCTGGCTGTTGCACATTGGCCCTAGCTGTTGCTGTTGGTGATTCGTCTGCTTTGCCTGGGAATCCATTGCTGTTGGCTTTTTGCCTTCTTTGTCTGTAGGGGTATAAAAGGCTAAAATCATATGTAACAGGGGAAGAAGGATATAGAAAGATAGAAGGATAGAGGGAGAAGGATAGAAGGATATAGAGGGAAGGATAGAAGGATGAAGGAGGAGAAGGATAAAGAAACATAGAAGGATATAGGAGAATGATATAGAAGGATAAAGAAGAATGGAAAATAAAGAATCATTGCATGCTGACCTGTGTCGGAGATCTCTTTCCTTCCCCTCCCTTCTTTTTTTTTCTCAACATCTGGCTTAGTCGGCAGGATCAGCGCCAAAAGGGTAAGCACCCCAGGTTTTAAATAATAAAAGGGGAACTTTTAAAATAATAATGAAAATAATAATAATATGTAAAATAACAAAAGCTATCAGCTTAAGGAAGGGTAACGCCCCTGGAAGAAAAGGGGGACTTCCTAAATCAATGTAAAATAATAAAAGCTATCAGCTTAAAAATCAGTACTGAAAGGGTTACATTCTGGTAATAAAAGGGGGACTTTCAACATTATCATGGAGAATTCCCATTCATTAAAAGCCCAATATCTAAAATTACTACAGGGGTTAAAAAGCCCTGAGCAACAACTTTCCTGGCCTGACCTTGCTAAAGTCCACTTTGGAATGTGTAGTAAGCTACAGCACAGAAAGATGATTTTTTCTCATGCTATTTTAAATCCTTGACAGCCGTGACTCTTTTACAGGACTTGCTTTTTATTTAAATTCTGTATCTTCTGAGCTCATGAATTTTTCTTTGTGTGTGTACTTCTGCGTTTTGTATTTCTATTTGTCTTTCTGTCATATGTCAAACCATGTACATGGTATCAAATTAATATAAAGAGAGCTCTCAATTAAATTCAGATTTGGATCCAGTTTTTGATTCACGTGATTTAAGAGGTTCAATTAAAATTGACTAAATAAGTAAAAATCAAATGTCTTAACATTACTTTACTTATAGGTTCTTCAAAGTGTTAATAGTACTATTTATTGTGAAATGCCTAATGTCCTTTCTTTCTAGAATTTTTCTTCAACAGAGGAGAAACAAACACTATTCAATATGCTTGTCTAATATAATTATTCTTACAAAAAAATAAGTAAATTGGTTTTGATATAGAAGAGGTTAATTAAATATGCTTATTAAAGAGATCTACTCAATTTACAAGGTTAAAATGCTAACTGTTAAACTCTTAACTCCTTAAATTCCAGGACTACATGCTTAAATGTCGCTGGTGTTTTCCTAGATTAATAAATTATTTTATATTGTCACTAAAGACAAGGTTAAAGTTAACACCTAACAAGAATATTTCTATTTACAGAGAAATTCAAAAGTTTCAACTGTGTTTCAATCAAGGTACTATACTAACAAAATATTTCATTTTATTAAAATGGAATAAAGTTCAAAGTTTCACAAGAATGATTTCAAAATATAAACAAAGAATAAAGCTAACAGATAAGAAAAAATATATAAAAAATCTAAGCATAAAAATACATTTGGTAAAAGATATAAAAATATTTCTAAGTTGAAAAATCTTTCTATAAGGAGATATAAGAAAGTTTAAAGAAAAAGAGTTTTAAAAAGGTTTGTGATGAGAAATTAGACATAAAGCTGGTGATAGGAATTTAGATATAAGGCTTAAAATGGAAAGAAAAAAGGTTTATAAGTAAAGGTTTGTACAAGTGAAAGTTTTGAGTAAGCGAAAGAGGGTCTATATAAATGTTAAAAGAGGTCTGAGTAAGTAAAAAAGAATCTATGTAAGTGATAAGAAGTAAAGGGTAAATTTCACAAACTTTGTGTTTGTGATTAAATTGGCTGTAATTAACACAGATTTATGTAAACTTTAATGAACTGACACAAAACAAAATCTAAAATGTTGATTTGCCCCATCAAGATAATTTTCTTC
The DNA here is from genome assembly GCA_020662805.1 of Glaucomys volans. Lineage (NCBI taxonomy): Eukaryota > Metazoa > Chordata > Mammalia > Rodentia > Sciuridae > Glaucomys > Glaucomys volans. The sequence goes on from JAJEJO010048152.1 coordinate 17,178, forward strand.
TATTTGTCAGGTTTTATTACTTGGGAAAATTGAGTTCTAAAAAATAAAAATAAGAAGTGTTCCTGTTCTAAAATCTCAAATAAATACTAAATTACCCTAAACATCAGTTTTTCTTAAATACTATTCCTAAAAGAAATCAATCTTATAATTTGGGGTTTTTTACAAATATGGTTAATCAACAGATGTTAAAATATACTTTATTTCATAGCCTAATTTTTCTAAAAACTCAATTTAGTCAACATCAAAATAATTGTGCTATTACTCTTTTTTATATGTTAAATGTGTTTATATTTTCTAGGTATACAAACTTCTAAAGCACAAAATTTAAAACAATATCTTTTTCTAACTACTATTCTCCAAACTAAGCTTGTCTGTAATAATAGTCTTTAAACTTATATTTATAGTAAACTTTATAAAAGTTTACCTATATCATTTTATATAATATTATCAACATATATAATGTCATCTTACACTGAGATAACATTTTAAATATATAATTTTTACAGTAAAAATAAAATATAATCTATTAACTTTTAAAAAAACATTAAAAATAATAATAACCATAATAAATAAAACAATAATACTTAAAATGAAGAGTTGCTAATGACTTTTTGGCTATAAAATAATCTTTTATAAAAAAGCCCACGATGTCTAACTACTGTAGCAATGGCCTGCATGAAAAAGCTCTGTGTAAAGTCTTATCAACCCTGACCTTGATCTCAAGCACACAGCTCCTGAGAAAAAGAAATTCTTTTACTAAACAGCAACAATGTTTCACCAGCTCCACTTCTGTTGTTCCTGCCTGCCTTGTGACAACTTTGAACAGTAAACTTTCTTAAGAGCTCCCCAAGCTCCTAATATTACACATAATTACTATAACAAAACTACATAGATGTCCTAGTTTCTAAAACTTTCCTAAATACAAAAAGTAAAGTTTACTTAGTCTTTAACTTGGTAATAAATAGATAGATAAAATATCCACAGATAAATAAATAAATAAAATGTATACAAGTAAAAGTTAGTAACATAAATTTTTAGACTTATAAGCCTTTATTTTACAGTCCTTCTTTAACCCTTACTGGACCTACAAGCTTAGGTCATAACAAGAAAAAAGAAGTTTGGCCTCAAAACAAAAATGATTTATCTAGGATTTATAAGGAGCCCTGCCTCAACTAAACTAAGGCTCTGCCTCTACTTTTCAAAATTTTCTCAAAAGTTTCAATATTAAACACATAACAAATATACCCTACAATCCCAAAGGGCAAGAAATCATTAAATGAGCTAATAAAATACTCCAACTCCAGTTTAAAAAAGAGGGGGGAAAATAAACCCCTGCATTTCACTCTAAATTTGACTGTGATAGTCCTTTCTACATTAAATTTTCTCACCTTTGATGATAAAGGTCTCTCTCCTATTCATAAACATTGGGGGGCTCTAATGCCACCCCGAGGGACCCACTAACTAACACAAGACATGGTCCACAACCATTGCTAACCCAAGGCAGAGGATTTGCTTGTGTCTTTCCAGGAACTACAGAAAAGCCTCTGTGGGTACCGGCCAAGAGCATTCATCCTCATGTCCAGGCCCCCAACTCAACAGATGGAGAATTTATAGCTGAATGACCAGCACCCCCTTGGTGGTGGACCACACCTGGGGAGACATCAAAAGCCCTAAAGATCAAGCAACAGTTATGGCTCCTAACCCAGATCCAGGAGCCGGGGCTTTATTTCTCTTAGTGTGTGCTATTATTACTGCTAACTCAAGTCTTGCTCATGCTGCACCCACTCCTTCAGATGCTCACTATGGCAACAGCAAAAGGACTGGGACTCTCAGCTACAGAGCTGCTTCACCTGCAACAGGTGGTATCCTGGCTTGGAGATCAAGTGACACTTTTGGCCACACAAAGTATTTTAAAATGTGACTGAAATTCTTCTTATTTTTACATAACTCCTGTGCTTTATAATATTAGTGACTCTTGGGATAAAGTTCAAAAACAATTACATGGACATCAAAATTTAACTGTGAAAATTATAAAATTAGAAAAAAACTATGGTGGACACATTTAGTAAAATGTTGCCCGATATTGTGGGGTCTGATAGCGTTCAAGGACTTACTTCTAGTATTGTTAATTTTAATCCATTGGGTCATATTTCTACTGTGTTGCCTATTTCTTTGGGTAATGTTATAATAATTCTTCTTATTTGTTTTGTTTTAAATAAAGTCTTCTGGCGCTAAAAGAAATGACAGCAATTGAGCAAAAGGGCTTCCCAATTCGCTTCAGCTTTGGCATTTTTTTCTAAATCAAAGGGGAGGTTAGATTAAGAAGTAGTTCAAGGAGTGGTTATCAGGCTGTGGCACATTGGCCCTAGCCATTGCTGTTGGTGATTTGTCTGCTTAAGGCCTAGTGACAAATGTTACATATTCATTATGTGAAAAACCTAAAATATGAGAATTCTCAGATGAAATCACCCCGTGATCCATTAGTGACAATTTTACATACAATTAAGTTTTATGAGAACAATGAAGTTATTTCACTAGAAAAGGAGTTAAAAGTAATATTTACAAAGGATAAGCACATAAGAATGGATTATCTGATAAGACATTAGTCTCTAACATCTTCAAATGTATGGCATTTCTAGCAATGCATAAGATTTAAAAATATATAATTTTATGTACCAAAATGATTTGAATATAGATTTTATTCAAATACAAAAACAGTATAGATCAGAAATAATATATTTATGTTCACATATCTTTAGAAACATCATTTTAATTGGAAAAATAAGTAAATGGTCTATTTTTTATCAGATACAATGTATACAATATAGGCATCGAATGCCCATGTTTAAGTACAACTAGGTACTCAACCTACACTGGTAAATTATAGATTATTTAATGTGTTATTTGGTAAAACACTCAAATATCTCATATAATAGACAAATGCATATAATGTATGTCAATAAAATATTTGTCCTAAGTAATAATATGTAAAGTCAATAATACTCAAAATCGAAATACAATGTTATGATTATGGTTGTTGTTAACAGTACATACAGATCATTTATTAACAAGAAAATGAGCAGAATCCAGAACAGGTCAAACATGAAAGTTCATCAAATTAGAGACTGCTAAATATTCAAGAAATTGTTTTCCAAACACTGATGTTGCAAAGGTTTTCAAGGAAAATAGATCCACTTTCAAGAGAAGTTCTGATGTGATACTATACAGAAAGATGACTTTGGATTACAATAATGTACTTTGCATTTCAAGAAGCTAGGAAGTTTTTGCCTTAAAGAAATGACAAGCATTTGAGGACAGATAGGTAGATAAAGATACATTCATATATATGTATATATGTATCCTTATATAGAAAGAGATATACATGTATCTATATAAATATATATTTAACCTGATTTAAGCATTGCACAATATATACATCCATCAAAACATCAATTGCCCCATGAATATATACAATTTTTGTTTTCATGTAACATCTAAAATTGTATTTTAAAAATTAAATTGTGTTTAAAAATGAGTTAAAGGCTGGGGATATAGCTCCGTTTGTAGAGTGCATGGCCTTGCAAGCCTAAAGCCCTGGGTTCAATCCCTAGCACCACATAAAAAAAAAATGGGTTAAGAAGTTAGCATCTTTGCCAACAGTCATGGAAGTATCAGTGAGAATCTACTTGAACTATTAAGAGAGTAAAGTAAAGGAACCAATACAAATTTATTATAAACAATGGTGAGCCAAAGGTAGCTGCTGATTCCCTTTACTGAACCCAGTTCTGGAACCACAGCAGAAAACAGAAGGATGCTGATGGACTTCAAAAGCCATTGTAAAGATCCTCCCAGTCCTGTAGAGGCCAAAGGTCGATAAGGTAGGAGGTGACAGCCCAGGGCAAAGGAAGAAGCCTTTCCATGATCATGACTAGAGGAGGTCAAGGAGGGAGCAGCTTTACTGTCTATTGGTGCTCCTTCAGTCTTCACAAGCACGGGTCTGCTCAGATCCTGCCCACTCCCCAGGACCAGCCCAGGACACCAGCCAGGGTCGCCCAGGGAAGAAGAGCAGGGCAGAACTGGAGTTCAGCCATGTGGCAAGAAATCATTCTAACTGCATGCAGACTCACTACCTCTGGGGCATTCTGTCTCTTCCTGTTCTAATTTCTCCACACATGTAGGTAACTACTGCAGAGAATTTTCTTTTTTCAGAAAAGAATGGAGGTAGAGCTTTCTAGAGGGGCTGCATGGTAGGCCAAATGGAAATATTGTGCATGAAATTTATAATGGTCTAAAAAGGAATGTGATAGATAAACTGAATAGCAGAATGAAAACAAATTTGAATTAATGAATTAAAACATCAGGTCAAGGAAAAGAAACATAAAATTTAAAAGAAAAGGATAAAGGATATGTGAAGGAAAAATCAAGGGTTACCATCTGTTTATTAGAGACAAAATAAATGAGGAAAAGGAAATTTTGAACAAATTGACCAATAAATATTCTGAATAAAGGAAAAATGTAAAGATTGGTTATGAAACATTTGGCATAATTGGAAAAAAATGTAGAGAATGTTGAGAGAATGTTAAGGATATCAATTTAAGAAGTTTCCCAGACACTTCATAAATGAAAATAACCAGTAGAGTGTGTATGCACAGAGAAGGAGATTTAATTGTAAGGAATCGACTCATATGATTATGGAGGCCAGCGAATCCAAAATTTATAGGATAGGTCAGCAGCCTGGGAGTCCAGAGAAGAGCCTAGCCTGCCACTCAGGAGAGGCTGTCTGCTTCAGAATTCCCTCCTGCTTAAGGAAAGTCAGCCTTTTATTCTATTCAGACCTTAAACCAATGGTAGGAGGCCCACTACCTTCATGGAGGACAATCTGCTTCCCTCTAAATCTGCCAACTGAATATTAATCTCCACCCAAAATACCCTCACAGAAGAAATCAAAATAATGTATAACCACATTTCTAAGCACTTTAGTCCAGCCAAGCAGATGCTTCAAATTAACCTTTACACACGCACACATACACACACACACACACACACACACAAACAGAAGAATTTACTTACTAATCATGTATCTAGATAGCAAATCAATATCAATAGAAAACAGTTTTAAAGTGATAAAGGGGAAAAACTATGAATATAGAATTATATGGTCAAATACTTTTATTTAAATGAAATGATAAAATAAGGATATCATCAGCTATAGCTTTCTGAAAAGCCTACAACAGGAAAACATTTTTAGAAAACTCTAAGAATATAAAATATGACTAAAAGAAATGAATTTTTGAAAGCTACATGAGTTAAAGGGGAAATAGAAATGAAACAATAATTTTTTAATTATAATATTGATTAAAAATTAAGACAAAACAGTTTATATACGTGATCATCCACAAAAACTGCTAAATTAATGTTGTCTAAGAGAAATATAATGCAAGCCATAAATGTGAGCTATGCAGGAATTTAAAGTTGCTTAGTATTCATATTGGAAATAGCAAATGAAAAGGTGAAATTTATATTCATAACATGTTCAAATATCTATCCAATAATATATCCATTAAATTTATTCAATATTGCAGATAGCCTAAATTATTGACATTTTAAGCATGTAA
>JAJEJO010048152.1:32792-43242 GCA_020662805.1 Glaucomys volans
TATTCACAAAATGGATTTATTTCAAATCTGTCCCCCAGAATGCATCAAATGCAAGGAGAACATTCGTTTTGATAAACATTTGTGAACACTTGATAAACTCTATTTCGGTGACATGTAACCATGTAACATCTCTAAGTTAGCTATTACAGTTATTATTTCTCACTTTATCCAACTTCTCTTATATTATTCTGAATATTCACTCCTAGAAACTGAATTCCTATACTCTAGAGAATAGGCATGCTTTTTAGTATAATATATTTGGAATGGCAAATTTGCAAGCACATACTTTTGTGTATTTTAACTATTTCAGTTCATATTGTGAAAAATTTGATACAAACAAAAGAGTGTATAAATACATTTGCACATTATCAAAGAAAATACCCATGTCACCAGCACCCAGGCAAAGAAATGAAATGTCAGTAGTGACTTAGAAAATCTTCTTCTGTCTGTATTTCTCTCTCTCTCTTCTCTGTATTTCTTTGTATTCTTCATTCACTGTCTCTCATACATAATTTTATGATCATAATATTATAACACACAAAAAATAGATGGGTAGCAAACATTGGCAAATGCTTTCGGGTGCTTTGACATGTCTGATATACAAATCTTCAATCTGAAAGCACTGATAATCAGAAACAATATCTCATAGAGCTAAACAGTACTTTAAAGTTCATAAATATAAAGGGGGCAAACACTAAGTATCTACCAGGCACACCATGACTAGTGAAGTCAGTGAGGCTATGAATTGGAATTCTGAGAATACATTGTTTTCCCAATTTGATTTCTCAAGGTTATTCTCAGAATTCCCAGGCAAATTGTTTGAAGTAAGTAGAACAAATTAAATTCTAAATGGTCAATTCACACCCAAGTTCAAAACCAAAGGAAACAATCAGGAATGTGAAGAAAGAGACCAGAGAATAGGAGAAAACCTTTTGCCACCTGCACTTCAGATACAGCACTATTCTCCAGGATATATAAAGAACTCAAAAAACTTAGTACCAAAAAAAAAAAAAAAAAAAACCACAACAACCCAATCAATAAATGGGCAAAGGAATTAAATAGGCACTTCACAGAAGAAGAAATACAAACGGTCAGCAAATATATGAAACAAAGTTCAACATCACTACAAATTAGAGAACTGTAAACAAACTATGATGACATTCCATCTCACTCTAGTCAGAATAGCAATTACCAAGAATTCAAGTAAAAATAAATGCTGGCAAGGATGTGGTGAAAAGGTACACTCAATACATTGCTGGTGGGACTACAAATTTGTCACAACCACTTTGGAAAGCAGTATGGCAATTCCTCAGAAAACTTAGAATGTAACCAACATTTGACCCAGTTATCCCACTCCTCAGTTTATACCCAAAGGACTTAAAATCAACATACTAGAGTGACTCAGCCACATCAATGTTTATAGCAACTTAATTTACAATAGCTAAGCTATGGAACCAACCTAGGGGCCCTTGAACAGATGAATGGATAAAAACACTGTGGTACATATACACAATGGAATATTACTCAGCCTTAAAGAAGAATGAAATCTTGGCATTTGCCAGTAAATGGATGGAACTGAACAATATCATCCTAAGTGAAATAAGCCAATCCAAAAAACTAAAGACCAAATGTTCTGGTAGGTAAATACTAGCACAGTAAGGGTGGGGAGGGAAGTATGGAATCTCACTGGTTTAGAAAAAGGGGAATGACAGGAAGAAAAAGGGATGGGAATAGGAAAGACAGTAGAATGAGTTCAGCATAACTTTCCTATGTTCACATATGAATAAACGACCAGTGAAATTCCACTTCATGTACAACCACAGGAATAGGATCCTAATCAGAATAAATTGTGGGGATGTTGGAAGAAATCACTAAGGTATAGGTCACCCTAGGCTGCGGATTAGTACAATCCTGACATATAGGCAGGGTTAATCATGCCTGGGGGCACACTCTCAGGTGACTAGACCCGCCAACCAGCCATTGCCTCAATGGAGATTTACCCGTCCTCCTCTCTTCCCTCCTCCCTTTGCAAAACTGTGTAACTCCTAATCAGACCATCCTCACAAGATATCATGTTACACTTCCAGTTTCTTTGTTCTCAGAATCCCCACTTCTATAAAAGAACTGTACTTCCTTAATAAAGTTGAGATTGTGTCACAAAACCTGTCTCCTGGAGGCGTTGGTTACTCCTTCAGCCTTACCCCTCCAGAGAGGAAAAAACACCCATGCAAACCCATGCAGGCCCATGTGAAATTACACACACTCCATGTATGTGTAATATGTCAAAATGCACTCTATTATCATGTAACCTAGAAAGAACAAATCAAATAAATAAAATTTAAAAATTTAAAAAATAAAAAAAAACTCAGGTGTACAATAGTAGGTAAATGGGATCCTCTGAATTACCAAATATGTCTCTAGTGACATTGGGAGGCAAGCTCAGAAAGAAGTCAGAGAAGAGTCACACACTGACAGTTCATCATGATCTCACTTTTTATTTAGCAGTCTAAACTCCACATTGTACAAATATCACATAAAATTGAACTAAAATTTAAAAGCTCTAGATATTTTTTAAAATCATTAAATATTAAAAATATGAACAAGATTCCCCAATATTTCTATTTCCTAACTCAAGTCTGAAGAGTTTTCACAGTGTCCACAATTATCTTTCACTGTCAAATAAGCAGTAAGATTACTACCTCCTTCGGTTGCACTTCTATATTTATTTTAAAAGTGAACAGGAAATTTCATCAACATCATTGTACGTGAGGTCCATGCAGAGAAGAGGATCTTTATTCTGGAGTCACAGCTGCCCTGCCGCATGACCAGGCATGTGCCGTGATTCCCCCTGGGTAAGGCTGCCCAGAGACCACTCTCACCTCTGACATTTCCAACACAGTGAGGAGCTTTCACAGTGGGTTCTGAAAACCCTAAACCCAGTATGAGAACTAAGATATGATCATGACGAGTTCAACCAACATGGAGGAGAATATGATTAACACTGAAACCTCAACGTACCATACTTGAAGGGGCACTTACAGTGTCATGGAGGAATTATCCAAGTGACCATGACTGTTAACCAAGTGCAATATGAGAAGCTCAAACCCTAATTTTGCTCTTTCTGCAAAAACAAAATTGGGACTATAAAATTCACTTCATGATGCAGAACATAGCATTATATAGAAGGAGCCCAATTGAAGGCACAGATACATAATTCACATTATTCAAGACAGAAGAAATGGATTACCACTGAGCTACACAAAAGAACATATAATTTATTTAAGGGTAATAAGTAGCTAACAGTGGACTCTTTCATGGTGTGTCAAGGAAAAGGGTAACACAGAAAATCAGACAATACATTTGGGTATTTATTTCTAGTGAATATTTTGAACTTATGGATCTATGAACAAATACAGGGGGATTCTCTGCAAAGGCTGTGAGAAGCTTCAATAACTCTCACTTTGTGAAGCAAGAAAAACGTAGGATGTTCTGGGCAGCTTTTTCACTGCCATGACCAGAAGACCTGGCAAGAACAATTTTAGAGGAAGAAAGGTTTATTTTGTGGCTCATGGTTTCAGAGTCTCAGTCTATAGACAGCTGACTCCATTCCTCATGGATCGAGGTGAGGCAGGACATCATGGAGGAAGAGTGTGGCAGAGGGAAGCAGCTCACATGATGATCAGGAAACAGAGGGAGACTCCACTCACCAGATACAAAATAGATACCTCAAAGCCAGGCCCCCAATGACCCACCTCCTCCAGCCACAGCCTGCCCACCTTTGGTTACCACTCTGTTAATCCCATCAGGGGACTAATTCAGTGGTTGGTTTAAAGCTCTCATAACCCACAGACCATTTTCTCCACTATGACTGGAGGTTTTTTTTAAATCAATCATCAATGGGAATATACTGGAACTTATCCTAACACCAATACACAACACACATACCATAATATCATAACATTTTATGTAACATATATTAATCCCTAAGTAAAATAAATAAATTGCACAAGTTGTATAAACAGAATGCTGTTTAAACATAAATTGTAAGATATGATCAGAAAATTTGGCTGATTTTTGCCTTGCCTCCTTGTGAAAATTACCCAGGCAATATGATTCTTTGGTCAGTATTATAAACAGAAGAACTGTAAGTCACTGGAAATTACCAACATAATCTCAGTCGATAATTGAATATGCTCAACACCATGTGACTTCCTCTTGTGTTATTTGGAGGACTCCACCACTCTCAGGGCTCCTGGACCTGCTGAGCATTCTTAGTGAAATAATTCGCACTCGTGTCCTTGCTGGGTAATTTCCACTTCACCAGCCCAGGAAGCAGATGGCACCTCATTTTCTGTCTAAGTCAGACGCGCCTCTGTCCACGGCTTTATTAAACAGAATCCAATACAATTCCACACAAGTAGTCTCTCACATGCATCCGATCCCTGGTCCATTCAAAATCTATCTTTTGCCCCAACAAATCCTGGACTTTCAGCTTCAGGTCAGCATCAGAACAGCCGTTAGCGGATGCAGGTTAAGCTTGTGAATTTCTCATTCATTACCTCCCACTGTGAGGTGAGGAAGACACAGGAACCTCCTGAGGAATGTCCTAAGTTTCATGAGGGACATTATATAAACCACAGAAAACCTTCCTTTTAAAGGACAGGAATGGATCAAAATGCACCTCCATAGCTCCTGTGGATCTGTCCCCAGCCCTGTTCCTCAAGCCATCCATCAGTCTCCCTGTGAAGATGAAGGCACCAGGCTGATGGCCTTGATCTTCAGGAGAGGCTGCACTTGTCACCTCAGTCTTCCCTCAAACAGCAAAGACAGCTTTGGTCATTCACAGGGAGCTGAGACTGCAGATGCTCAGTGGCCAGGATGGCATGTTGGAGGCCATCCTCCTGCCTGTCCCTAGCTGATGAGCATCCCCTCCAGGGGCCCCGACAGCTGTGAGCAGCACCTTCCTTCCAGGACCACCATGAGCATCCCAAGGCTATTTGTCAAGACCGTCAGTTGTGACCTTCCTTTCCTGTCCACACAGGAGGGCTTGGGCTCTGAGGGTGGCCATAGACACCTTCAGTGTTAAGGAAGCACCAACAGATTATGCAGGTCTTAAAAGGTTGTGAACACTCTCAAAAGATAAAGCAAACTTTATTGATTCAGGGAAAATCCCCAGAGGAAAACTCATTCATGTATTACCGTGATTTATACTTACCCCAGGGACACTTACCTTCCAGCAGGAATCCTGCAATTACAAACTGCTGTGATATTTGTCTCTGACATTACCTGGCATGATGGATTGCTCTCCTGTGGCCCTGGAAGATGACGGGAAAGAATCCTCAACTCACTGGTTACAGAATCGCCCTCACCCTCCTCCAAGCTGTCAAATTTGGAGTCTCCACATGCTCCACGCCTTCCTCCTGTCCCTGTGTTATCTTGCATGTGGTTGGAGAGTGTCTCCTGACACAGGTTGTGCTGAAGTCAACCCCTGTTGATTCAACCCCTGCTGAAGTCAACCCCAGGTAAGAATCTGGAAATATCTGACCACAGTGTTTGGAAGTGGGAACTTTCAAAGATGACTAGGATCACATAGGTCATTGGGTGGAGCTCCACCAATGAATTACTAGTGGCTTAAGAAGAAGAGGGAGGGAGACAGGAAGACACCCAGGTGCCCTTCTGCCTCTTGTCATGTGAGGTTCTACCCCACCTGGGGACTTCACCAGCAGGAAGGCCATCACCAGATGCAGCCCCTGCACCTTGGGCCTCCAAAACTATGAGCCAAAATTAACCTCTTTTCTTTGAAACTTACCCAATCTGTGGCATTTTGTTATAGCAACAGAAAACAAACCAAGACAAATGCCAAGTGGAAATATCAACATAGAACCTTAAGGATAAAACCACCTGAATTTCTAAGGAAGAGCCCAGTGAGACTGTTCAGTTCAGTTGGAGGGTGAAAGAGCATTTGAGGTCAATGCCACAAAAGGCCCCATCCTGATATTTGAAATTGTGCTGATGGGAACCTTCAATAAAAACTATTTTAGTTTTTAATTAAACAAATGCAACTTCAGTTTCTGTTGGTCATATTTATCAGAGTGGCACCTACCTGAGAAATCCCCCCAAGCCTGGGTGATGTAGAGAGGATGGTTGGCAGATGATGCTCCACAGGTCCCTTGCATTTGTGCATGTCTACTGTGCTGAGGAAGCTTTTGATGTTTGCTCTGGAGAAAAAGGCAGCCAACCTTACTGTCCAGTGTAATAGACATAATTCCCATTTTCTCTAACAAATGTCAGGCAGCTTACTCTCGTTTCAAAAGACCTGAATTCCATGAGCACAGCGGTATTCTCCTGCATGTTGGCTGCACCCTCTGGGCACATCTGAAACACCCCCTGGGACTTGGAGACAAGAGCAGCTGGTGCAAATGTACAGAGGCCCGTCCTTCTTGCTGTGTTGAAGTAACAAATCCCTTTATCTCTGACCCAAGAGTGTCATTTGTTTTTCCAGGACTCATGAAACCCTAGGTTGACATGCTTGCTTGTTATAGGAGAGGTAAAACCTCAGACCATTCAGTTCGACAGACTTGCAATTTTTAGTAGACTAAATTAATACAATGCATGTTAATTTTACAAAATTTCAGTGCCTTAAAGAACAACAAAGTTTGCTTTGCACTCCATAGAAAACTGAGTAGTACGTGAGAGTTGAACCACTTTCTATGTTTGTATCATTTTAAATTTAAAAAAATCAAGATTAAGGGAAAAAGAATTACTAAATGTTAATGCATAAGAGTTGGAAATGCTCTTAGGTCAGAAGTCAGGCTGCTTTGAGAACTCACCACACAGGGTTCTGCAGGTCAGCCAGGTCTTGAAGGGTGAGGGTCCCTGGGTAGCATAGTGGACAATGTGAGGTGGATGTAGCTGAGTGGACGCTGTGAGCAAAGCAAGAGAAACAGAAACCTGTAAGGGTAGTGAAATGGGGCGTTTCCTCAGGAAAGGCAAAACCTTCGCTGGGGTTCCTAGACAGAGCAAAACACTGAAAGTCTAAATTGCCTAAAAATAAAATCAACACACTGGAAATACAGATATTTTTTTGTATGTCACGATGTAATAGTTATTTTTTATTACACCTTTGAACTAAAGATTTAAAGCTCTATTTTCACTAAATGATGTAGAATTGCAGTGTGGTAATATCATGTGTATAATCCTCAAGTTGATGAATTTCACTCCTTAAACCACTATTTTGATAGTTTCCTGCCAGGGAAGTTTCTGTGGATCACGTTCTATACACCCCGAGGAGGTAGATGCCAGCTGCTATGTACTTCAGTGTGCGAAGAAATTGAATTTAATAAATGTTCATTTCTTCATTGCTTAACATAGTTATTATATTCACAGTGACAAAAATAAAAATAAAAACCCTGTAAATTGGATGACACAAAAGAAAAAGACTCATAGAAACAAGAATCGAACTGCTCTAAAATCAGCTTTGCTTAGGTTATAATTTTATTTAATTTGCACAGAGATCCTAACTGACTCACACTTGTGCAAACATGGGAGATGAAGGAAATACCTACTGGTGTTTCACTGACAGCTAGCATGCTAGAATCAGATGGATGCTGGTGAGTCAGTCTTTTTGATAGAGTTGAAAGATTGGGGAAAACTAGGACACCCAGCTACACTTGATCATCAACAGATCACCAACAAAGGTTTGGGGTGATGTCCACGCAATATGTGAATGCAGTAAGTAAGAACATGAGAAAGTCACATTCCATTTGACTAAAGAGATAAATAAAGGGACATCACCATAAAACGAGGGGACACTCTAGGGTCATAATCATGTTAGAATATTATTCCCTGCTTGCCTGAACCAACACGTAGGCGTCCACTTTTTCTGGCCTCTGCCATCAGCCCAGCAGGGTGGGTGAGAAGTGTGGTCACAGTGCTGCCTGGGGTACCCAGGCCCCAGCGCAGCTGAGATTCAAGCTGGTACACAATCTATGCATCTCATCTAGCAGCCCATCGGGATTTTACTTTGTGGATTCATTGTGCTTTTTATTTCTGTAGTTCAATTTCTTACTTTTAAATTTATTTTTAAACCAATACCTAAAGAGATAAAAACTGCCCATACCAATGGGGCACCCAGTGATGTTTTAGTAGGCATGTGCAGTGTGTAAGGTTTCAATCTGGGTACACACATCTGTCTCCTCAAACACTGATCATTTCTTCATGGGGAAAGCAATCAGATCCTGTCTTTGCTTTCTGAAGTGTGTGGTCCCCAGTCCACCCTGGAGATGCCCAGTGTGCTCTGGCTGTCACTTAGCGCCTCTGGAATCAAGATTTGCCAGCTCTCCCTCCCCACCCTCCTTTCTCCTCACCATTCATTTTGAAATTAAGGTTGTTCTTTCCATATTGGTGAATGTGTGCTGTTTACTTGTAAGTTGCAAAGCACAGTGATGAAGGAACGTAGTTGGGTCTCCACCTGAGAAAGAGCTGGGACGTTCCCCACAACAGGAAGCCCCTGCCATCTCAGAAGGTGGCTCCTCCTGCCTTTCCCAAAGGTGCCCACCACTCAGCCGCCTTCACTCCTTTCTGAAGCCACTCACCCTGTGTGTAGAAATCCCCGCATGATATTTCATTTCCATCTACATGTCTCCAAAGTTTATGGAATGATCTGAAAGTCTATAAATTCTCCCACTAGCTGTGTTTTTCACTCAAGGTTTTGAGAACTACTGTCTTAGTTTGGGTTCTTGCAGAAACAGGCCCTGAAATAGGGTTTGAAGAAAGCGGTTTGCCATAGAAAGTTCTGAGAAAACTAGGGGGTGAACGTGGGTGTGGTGGAGAGGCCAGAGGAAGCCAGGGAAGGGTGCACATTGAGACACCAGGCGCAGAGGGTGACTGAGGCTTCATTCTGCAGGGAACTCTGGGGAAGTGTCATGGGAGCACATGTGTTGGAAGCACCCCACCTGAGGGACGGGCAGCGGGGATGGCTGCTCTCCAGCTCTGAGAGGCTCATCCAGGGCCGTCTGCTGTGGCAGCTGTGCGTTCCTTGGCCCTTGCAGCCTGGCCCGGCTTCCTGCACAGGGGACAGCCACTGGCAGTTGGAAGCAAGAGACACTGACATTTGAAAGAACTTCCTTTGAGGTACAAACAGCTAAACTTTATTTCTTCTCAGAGAATTGAATAGGGTCACATAAAAAGAATAAAATCTGGACTTTTTTATTCCAGACTCCAGGGCTGAATGTGAAACAGATCTGCCCAGCCCGCTGAATGTGTCCACTGTCTGCTGGGCCTTAAGGGAGTGTAATCAGATGTGTACGCTGGGCTACTGAATTAGTGCAAGATATGTCCCATGCTTTTATAATTATGTCAGTATGGATTCTACTGTCACGTACAACTAAAAAGAAGCAATTAAAACAAAGGCCACGCCTCTCCATGTACTGGATACTTCAGTCCATGGAGCATCTTCTCTCCCTGAGTGTCCTGACCTCTCACTCCTCTGGTCCAGGCAGGACACAGACATGCTCAGGTTGCCCCATGTTGTGGTTTAGATACTAGCTGACCCCCCCAAAGGCCACGAGTTAATGGCTTGGTCCTCAGAGTGGCGCCATTCAGAGGTGGTGCCAACTTAGGAGGGAGACCTAGTGATGGAAGTTAGGTCACTAGGAGTGTGTCCTCAGACAGGGCATAGGGACCCCAGCCCCTTCTGCTCTCTTTCTGCTTCCTGGCCACCAGGAGGTGACAGCTTTGGGCCACCTTACACTTCCTACCATGATGCTCTACATCCCCCCAGGCCCAAAGTATAACAGAGCCACGTGACCATGGACCAAAGCCTCTGAAACCATGAGCCTAACAGTATTTCCTCCTCCTAAGTTGATCCTCCTACTGAGGGTGTCCACTGTCTCCTTTGCAGTAAGGGAATATTAATCAGATTTACAGGTTGGGCTACTGTGAGTTAAGCCTGGTGGCCTACGTGTGACAGGCTATACTTGTGCCAAAGAGTCCAGCTGGACCTGGGTCCTCCTCTTGCTGTGAAAAGCCAGCCCTGCCTCCTGATTTACGGTGACCCTCCTTCTGGGTTACAGACAGTGGGATGTCAGGAAAGTGACTCATGCCACTTCCTCGCCAATTGCATATGGTTCCCCCTGCTGTGTGCGCAGTTCAGGGCTCGAAAGACAGACAACCCCAAGTAAGAACCAGGGAGTAGAAGACCTCAGAGTCTTTCTGTCCTGGCTTCAGAAATGACAGCATGAAAGTGGTTATACCACTGACACGACATGAGGTGTGGCTTTAGGCGAATGAGAAATAAATGACTCTTTGTTTCTTTGACACTGTGCTTCTGGGAACTCATTGCCACCGTCTCCTGCACCAACCGTCACCAGCTCTGCTCACTGGCGTTTGTGACGGGAGGCACGCTTCTTCTGCCAAACCCTGGAGGATTCTACTTATGAGTTATTAAGTT